>MU224729.1:96937-107525 GCA_018584345.1 Thuja plicata | reverse complement strand
ATCAAAGATTTGGAGCTTGATTTTGCAGTTAGGGTTATTGCTCACAAGTTTTATCAGTCGAGCCATCTGGACAGTGTCCCATGTATTATAGTCAACCAGGATTGGAATATTGTGAAGAAGGACCATACTTATGACCTTGCCAAGATTTATTTGACACAGCTGGCGGAGAACCTTTCTTCAATCTGAAAGGAAAAGAACTCAATATGTAAGTTCAGTTCTCTGCTAGTTTGCATATTTTTCTATGTACATAATACATTTCCTACTTTTAGAGATATTGTATGGAAGACAGACCAACCAATCGCATAGAAGATCAATGTACTTATTGATAAATTAGGTGGTAACTTTAATAATATAATGGGAACATACTTTGTTGAATTTAAGAAAAAGATGAGATTGAGAAGCAAAATTCTTAGGTCACTAGTTGAGAAACACTATGAGGATATTTGTTTCTTAGTGGACACAAATTTTACCTATGTGCAGGAAGTAGTGCTGAGGGTATTATGGCTAAGGCCATTACCTTATGAAGTAAATATTGATGAGACATCTGCAGCTATAAAAAATCTAATAGTAGAGGAGATTGATGGTTCAAATGGACATTTTGGGAATTATGAGGAAGCTAAGTCCAAAATGTCTATGAATTTGAAGGCTGGCACTATGGAGAGGAAAAGGAAAAAGATTGTAAAAGATTTGAAGAAAATGGTTGGAATAGAAAGTGATGAAGAAATAGAGGATGTAGCTTTGGGTTTATCAATAGGACATGCAGAGGATATGTCTAGTGAAGAAGAGGAGAGTGAACCTGAAGAAGAGATCACTGTGAAAGCTAAAGGAAAGTAGCCAGTAGTTGCCAAGGAAACTAAACCAAGCCAATCCAAATCTAAGGCTACCCTTGCTATTGCTAACTGACCTAGGACAAGGGCATGAACTATTTCATCTCTTGCCAATTTAACTAAAGTATATACAAAGAAGAATGCTAGAGAGAGCAGTTCAAGGAAAAGAAAACAAGTTAAAACAAAGGCTGTGCCAAGCCAACCTGAGAAGAGACCGAGGAGGAAACTAATCTTGGAGCAAGAAGATGATGAGGAGAAGATAGATATAGATGAACCCAACAACATACCTGCAACATCACATAAACCAATGACCAATATTGATGAGGCATGTAAGAACATAAGAAGCACTGCTGGATTAGCAAGATTTAAATTTATCAAGTATGAGAAGCAAAGCATAGCAGAGCATAAGATTCAGGAAGCACTATTAGATATGATGGTTACATTCAAGATGACACCTATAGAGATAGGAGACCTTGTCCCCATATAACTTTATGATATTTTATCACAAAAGTGGCAATATGCATTGATGAATTAAAGATAGATAAGGGAAGGGATGTTAGCTAAGGTCATTTCTAGATTAACCAAGAAACATATAGACAAATTTATTGAACAATATCAAAGGAATTTTATTCCTAAACAAATAGCCTATGCAATTCTAAAAAATGATGTTGAAGTTTTAGTACAACAGAGCACCAAAATTTGGAAGGAGACTTTTGGGTTAATAACTAAGAAGATAGATAAGAAAGGTGAAGGCACCTTAGAGCAAAAGGAAATGGAAGACCAAATTGCTACTGATCAGACAAAGAATGAGATGGAATTGGAAGAGAAAGCATACAATGTGCAAATTGTAGATCTCACAACTGACAATCCCATTGACACTACGCTTGGAGATAACAACAATGTGATGCCAAAGATCAGAATGAGCCAGCATACATAGGTATGCAATTAGCTATTCATAAAACTAAGATCGAGATAGAGAAAGCAGAGGAACATGAGGTAATCAATAATTAACCACCTATTTTAGAAGTTGTACAAACATTCTTGAATAGTGGAGATAAGATGGAAGAAATTGCAAATAAGCCTATAGAATAAGAGGCTATACAAGTGTTGGTGGATCTACCACACTCTGTATCATCTACTCCAACTAGACCCAAAATTGGGAGTATACCTGATCAATGGGTAATCTTGACTCAGTTAAAGAATGCACTTGAAATTAATACTGACAAAGGAAAGGATATTGAAGAACCTGAGCTGAGTATCAACTCACCAGAGCTCAAGAAGAAGAAGATAAACAAGAAGAAGTCACCAAGCTTAAATGCCACATTGGATGAAGTTATTGTGATTCCTAAATGGGATCCAGAGAAATTTTCATATGAGAAGATTCAGACTCTTCAAGACATATTAAAGAGGAAGAAAAGACAAGAGGAAATGAAAAGGGAGCATAAGCATAAGCAAGTCCTCCATGATATAAAGGATATTTTTGTTAAAGCATTTGACCTGGAAGATGAAAATCATATAGCACCAATTCTGGAACAGTTAGTTCACATTGTGCAGAAAGTGAATGATGAAAACATTTTGGCCAATGAAAAGTTGTTGCAATGGTTTGAGAGAAAATTTGAGAACAAAGTCATGAAGAAGATATCAGAACGGATTGCTACCAAACAGGTTGAACTTTCTTATCTTGTTAACATTCCTGAGGAAGTTGCAAATAATGCTTATTCTTTGTACAAAAAATTATGTGATGTACAATTATTTATAAAGGATAATCAACAACTTATTAAGAAGTTGCAATTAGATATAAAGTCAACAGAGAGCTCATTGAGAATGGATGCTAGTTCTAGCTCCATACATTTTGATAGGTTGACTCATGCACAAAGAAGGTTAGATGAGCTAATGGCTGAAGATGGCCGATTAAGGGCCAAGTTAATAATGATTTAGACTAACTTGATAACTCATCTGGAGGTTATTCAGAAGGAACTTGCAGCTGCACGTGAATTAGTCAAGAGAGATTCTCATCTCTCTATTGCAGATAGTTTGGTAAGTCTAGCTGCCAAGATAGAAATTAAGTTATAGGTTATGAAGTTTGTTAAGGATAGTTGGGATACAACATTTGCATTGATATTACAGCTTCATAAGCCATTTTTTGATAAATATTACTTAACCCCTACAACTATCAGTGACAAAAACAAGGGGGAAACAAATAAGGAATCAGAACAAGATGTGTAGCAATAGGCATAATATTTTTTTTGGCATGTACCCTATGTAAATATTTTATGAAGACCAAGGTATAATCTTAGGGGGAGTATGTTGTGCACTTAGGAAAATTTTGTAGATATAAAGAAATGATAAGTGTTTTTGCCACTTATATCAAAGGGGGAGATTGTTGATCTTTAAGTTTTGTTGATTATTAGTGTCCCACACTTAGTCATTTATCTAGGCAGGTTAGTGGGTCATCACTGCGACCGAGCTATCTAGTAAAGGCCAAGCAGTAGTTATTGCTGAGAAGATAGTAGTTGCCAAGTTACACAGAAGCCGAGTGAAGTTGATCAGTTCATGCCGAGTGCTAGAATCTTCATATGCTGAGCAAGACAGTTTTGTCATACATGTCAGGAATGACAAAAACTTGAAGGTAAACTATTTTGGGCCAACTTGTTTGGGTATTTAATGTTTTCAACAGAGTTAATTATGCATTAAATCATTTGATCCAATACGTGGCATGTAGCCAATCAAAAAATTGGAATGCCCAAGTGGCATAAGTATTTTATCTTGATCGTTGATCTAAATCTAAATGCCAGATCCATAAGGTATATAAGATTGCTTCTTACCCTAATTTTGTAAGGGTGTGTGTGTGCATACAAGAGAGATATGCGAAGGGTTATTTTGAGTTAAGAAGCATAGATCTAGCAGAGCAACAGAGCAGTGAGCAACAGAGTAAAGTTATATCAGATTATTAGATCAGAGAAGGTATTGAAAATAGGATATCCATCATCAACATCTTAGTGCATATCAAAGGATTAGATCTTGAGACATTCTAACAAGTGTATCAGGTGAAATCTCTTAACATAGTGGTTCTAGCAGACCTTTCTAAATCTCTTAGCCGAGTGCTTACTTTGTTGTAATTTTAAATCCTTTTACAAGGTAGATTGTAATGATTTGTAGCTCTTAACCAAGTAGACCTTTCATTAGGTAGATTACAAGTTGTGATCAAAATTTTTAGCCCTAACAGGCATACTTTATTGTTGCAGTAGTGAAGACTTTTGTGGGTGTCATCCCCACCCCAGTTTTACCTTATTGGGTTTCTGGGTTACCAAATTTTGTGTCTTGAGTTATTTATTTTATGTTATGGATACTACTAGTTGATAGATCAATTATTTTTATGGTATGGTTGTGGATCAGGTTTTTTTATAAGACAAAAGTTATAAGATCTGATTCACCCCCCCTCTCAGTATCTTTCTTTCCCATCTTGTATTTCCAACACAATGGTCCTCAAATTTATTTGACTAATTTAATGCATTGTAAACAAGGTGTTAAAGAAAAGTTAGTGATTTTGTTGGTAGGTTTAAGCATTTGCATGCTCATATTTCTTATATTGTTCCTGATATTGATTTGCAACACATTTTTATTGCTAATTTACAAAAAAAACTAAAGATAAGATACTTCTTTCTTAATTCTCTTCATTTACTCAATTGTGTGCAGTGCTTCATCATTATCAACTTAAAGTGAGTCAATTTGAGAGCACCACTCCAATCGCTCATGTTCCCATTGATAAGAGTGATGCCCCATCCAATAATTATAATAAATTTTAGAAACTGAAAAAATTCATCAAAATCAACAACTCATCCAACACTATTGATGAATAAGTGGCAAAAACATCCAAAGGTGTTTCTCCTTTTTCATCTTTTTAAAAATCTGCTCATAATTACACTAAGCAATTTGAATCTTTGTATGATGTGATGTTGAATTTAATCAATGCTAATGTGTGAACACTTCCTCCTATTAAACTAATTGACACATCCAAACCTTTTCCCAAATCCTTTGATGCCAAAGCTTTCTGCCAATACCATCGTCAACCCGATCATGATACTAAAAACTGCTATCATTTGAAAACTGTTATCCAAGATCTTATTGATTCTAAAGTTATATATGTTGAAGGTGAAAATAATCATGGAAACAAATTTGTAGCACCTCCCAACTAAAATTTGCAAATCTACACCAATCCTTTGCCATCTCATTCAACCAGTACCATTACCCAACCTTCTTCTTCTTCTAAATGCATTGACTATGACACCAACATTAATGAAGCTAATCATGTTGTCAACCAAGTTGAGAAAGTCAAACCTAAACCTTCATTTGAGCCTTGCATTACCTTTGATACTACTGAGATAATTAATGCACCTAATGGTCCCCTCTACATTTTCACAAGGGTTTCTAACCTTCTTTCATGTGGTGTCCTTATTGATCCCACTTACATGGTTAATGTGTGTTTGTGAACATATTTGCCCTTCAGAAATAAACACACAAATTGACTCTAAATGCCTGGAAAGAAGAACAAAGAGCACTAACAGTTAGATAAGTTATCATTGGATCGATAACTTTACACTGAATTGAGAGGTACAAATCCCTCTTAAAAGATGTGCAATGAATTAAAATACTGATATGTTTTTCACTAGAAAGAAATAAAGGAATCAACACCTACCCATAATCATGAGATAGATGGGAAAATATTGATAAAAAAGAAATGGATGGAGACAAATAAATCAAAGTTTATTCATTTACACCCATGAATAACCTCCAAATTGAATATAAACAACGGACTCCTTTCTTCTGATATGATTAATTTGCAAAAAACAAAGCTCTGAAATAAATTCATATGCACAATATTTTGTGATAGAAAACACATTAATGAGTGGTTACGTAGGCTCAAAGTACAATTACAATTAGAAGAAAACTACCAATAATACAAATATCATGAGAATTATCTTCATTTCATGCATGCCTCCATAGGAAATTCAAATATTTCTAATCCTTGTACAATAAGAATGTTGAAAAAGAGAATCCCGCCTTTATAATAGAAATAAGAAATCTTCTTTTTGCTTCAATGTATGTCTCCTCTTTTTCGGTGTGACTTTTTCAGTTTTAATAACTGATTCTTGATAAAGGGAATTAAAATAATTCCTCTCTAATTTCTGCTCTCAACTGATATAAAATATTTAAAAAAATTCTTTAAATTGTTGCACATAAATGAGTGAGAAAACTTTAATTTCTCCTAGAGACAATTTTTAATAAATTTACCACGGGTTAACCGGGTATCATGGGGTCATGAAAATCAGTGAGAAGTTATTATATTTGAAATAATAGATGGGTTTTTAACCATTTTTATACAACTCATAAGATTATGGTACTTCCTTTGTAAACTTGCCCTATTTTGGATGCATTTTAGACTGCAAAAGTTTACTATCATAGAATGAACCGTTGAACCTATTGAACCCGTTGAACTTGTTGAACCCATTGAACCTATTGAACCTCTAGATTTGGCTCAAAGGTTCAACATGGAACCTAGAGTTCAACCATTACACTCTTGAACTGATAAAAAAAATTCATAACGTTCAGCTAATAACTTTGTATCTCACTAAATTTTGATCGTAGGATAAATGGCCCATTTAGAAAAAAAAACCCAGAAATCATTTTTGCATAGGATGCATAAAATTCTAAATTTAATCTTTTTGGAATATGGCTGACTCAAAAATCAAAACATTAAATATGACAACCAATAAGGGGTTTGGCCACAAAAATTTGTCATATTGAACAAAATAAGGTTAGGATCATCTCTATAAAAGGATTTTGCACCAAATTTTGCATAATTCAAAAATCAATTATTTTTGTAATCTAGCAGGCAAGGGGTGTGTATGAGGGTGCTTAAAATTTTGAAAAGTGGGCTAGGAAAATCATGGCTAACAATGTGATATTTGAAGAACATCTTTATAACAGATGATTACAACATGATTTCTATGATAGATACAATGTTTTGATCCAGATTTGCAATGGTTTCCTTTATCCTTCCCATGGTTCCATTTCATATCCTATTGAAGTTGGTGGTAAAATTGTAGATGTAACCTTCACTAACATCCCAACTTCTGATCAGTTTCAAGTCAAACTTGGTATTCCTTGGCTTACCCCCATGAAAGCTATGAATGCTTATATTCATAAATGTCTTAAATTTCCTCATAATGGAGAAATCATGACTGTTAACCATAGGATTTGTCATCATTCAGTGCCTTGAGACTCAGTTGAACTTGATTTCTTTTGGCCTTGTATTCCTCAACCAACTCAGATCTGTCCTGACAATATCCTTTGATCATACGAGGCCTACAAGGTCCAAAATATTTATGAACTTAGCAAACCTAAGGATGTTCTATCTCTTTTCCCTAGACGTGGACTTCTCCCTACACCACCTACACCTCCTATACATTCTTCTGCACCACCTCCTATAGTTTATAAACCTTCTCCTCCAGTCATCTCTCAGCCTAGTGTGGTTCCATTTATTCTTCTCCCTAAAGAAGAAAAGGACATGATGTTGATTGATCCCGACCTAAACCAAATCTCTAGCAAAAATAAACAAAAATGTCATGCTCTTGACTATCATCATAAGCGTCATGCTAGATCCCATCAACATGCTTCTCAAAACATTGCTACAACTCATACACCTATTCATGCTTCACTTCCCTTTGACCAACCCATGCTTGAGCCAATGGAGGAAGTGAATTTAAACACTATCAAAATGAACAAACATGAAAATTCTATTCATATAGTAGATTTTATTACAATTAATTTGAATGAATAAGACACTCTTGATGCTGATGTTATTGATGCTAAGAATGATATTCATGTTAGTAATTTTGATGACATGTATGTGTTAGGAATAACAGTCCATAAGACAACTGAGAGGGAGGGGGGGTGAATTAGTTGTGCAATATATTATTAAACTTTAAAATTTATGAACCATAACATCAAAAGTAAATAACACAGTAACTGCCAACACCATAACACAATGTTTGTTGTCGAGGAAACCCTGTTAAAGGTAAAACCCTGGTGGGAATTAACACCCATAAAAAAATGTACTAAGAGTATAGTATCCCTGTTAAAAGACATTAGCTATGTTAGGAGCTTGTTATTACATTATAGTACACAGTCCCTGTTAGGAGACAGACCCTGTTAGGAGTCAATGAAAGTAGTAGGCTCACTACCCAAAGAAGGTTAAAGCCACCCTCAAGGATTCACAATCCACATCAAGTGTATACAGAAAATACACAATCTAGTGAATTGTTTGATAGCAACTGTCTTTGCTTGGTTAGTTCCAATGAAGTACCAACTCTTCTCTCTATCTAGTAGTCAAGCTTCACAGCTTCACAAATCTCTACCCTTTTCTTTCTCTACCACACTTTTCACAAATGAAAAGATCACTCATATATACCCTCTTACAATAACCCATTAGGTCGGCCAGTTAAGCTTTCCTAATACATAATTAACTAGGTCAGCCAATTAAGGCTTCCCATCATACAAATAATTACATAAGCCCTTGCTAAGATACACATGATACCTATAACAAGTATACAATATTTACAATTCATTACAAATACTTCCAGATCCACAATCCATGCTCAAAATTAATTTCCACACGTTACAAGTCTGAAGTTGGCTAGGAAATAGGTCTTCTCCAGAACACATGCCATAGATGATGTCATCAGTGCCCAAATAGAAATCAAACTCAACCCATTTCACCATCATATGTTGGCTCTCCATCAGTAAGCTCACAAGATTTGAAACATCTTCCTCAACAAGATATGCCCAAAACATAGAGACCTTCTCTGTCCAGAATCACAGTCATAGTCTAGAAAAATAGTCTTTACTAAAACAAATGTAACATCCATGATATGAAGCATAAAGTTAAGTGGCCTTAGATGTAAGGTCAAAACTTAGTCTTCTTCTTAAATCCAACTTTTCTCATTCTGGTTCATCTGTATAGTGTCTGTACACGCCTTCCAGTCAAGTAACTAGTCCGTCTTCTTTCACATAAATATATGTTGACATCAGTGACAAAAAATGAGTATCAAAAACATGATTAATACCAAAAACTGATATCATCCAACAATATCTCCCTTTGGCATTGATGACAAAATATAGGAAAATCCATATGCATCAACCCAAAAGTACTCTCTCTCTCTCTTTACAATCTTCTCAATACCCTCAACAAATCTCCCCAAAATAGTAGGGATTTTCACATAGATTCCTTGCCCCTTTGGCAGCAATGGCAAAGGGTGCCATAGCTCATCTATAGTCTTTGGTAAGGTGTAGGTTTGTCAAATATTCATGTCCAATCAGGTGCAAGATCACCCAAATGTGCTCCATAGTGTTCTCCTGCGATCACTCCCCCTAAGGAGTAGATCCATACATCAAGTCCAGAGAATAATATAGCTCTAAGATCCACTGGACTGATGCATATCTGCATCATTTAATTACCACTGGGAGGGGCCATCACCCCAATCATGCCTCTAAGGTATTCAAAAGCATCTTTTGGCAAAGGTTTAGTAAATATATCTGCTATCTGTTCCTTTGTGCTTATGTACTCCAGTTTAATGTCCTTAGGAGCTACCTTCTCCCTCAAGAAATGATACTTGATAGAAATATGTTTAGTCTTTGAGTGAATTATAGGATTCTTTGACATGTTTACTATACTTGTATTATCACAATGAATAACCACTGGCTCCTTGAAAATTATTCCAATATCTTCCAGCATTTGTTTCATCCAAACAACTTGTGTGCAATTTATTGCAGCAACTACATATTCTGATTCAGTAGTAGATTGAGAAATACAGTTTCGCTTCTTTCTTAACCAAGAAACCAATCTCTTCCCAAGGAAAAATTCACCACTACTTGTGCTCTTTTTGTCATCCACATTACCTAGCCAATCTACACCAGTAAAATCCTGCAAAGTAAAATCATCAGATTTTTCATACCACAATTCATATTCCACAGTTCCTTTCAAATATCTAAAGATTCTTTTCACAACAACAAAATGTGTTTCTTTAGGATTTGCTTGATATCTAGCCACAATTCCAATTGCATTGGTAATATCTATTCTAGTGTGTGTTAGATATTGTAGACCTCCAATCATTGATCTATACTTAGTCTGAACAACACTCTGAGTCTCATCATCACTAGTCAGTTTGTTTCCAGTCACCATAGGTGTTCCAAAAGGTTTACAATCTTCCATTCCAAACTTTTTCAACATTTCCTTAAGATACTTGGTCTGAGATATAAAATTACCATTCTTGCTCTGATTACTTTGCAAACCAAGAAAATATTTCATCTCACCAATCATAGACATTTCAAACTCATTCTCCATTTCTTTAGCAAATTTCTTACCCATTTTGTCATTACCTCCAAAAATGATATCATCAACAAAAACTTCTATAATCAAGATTACATCTTCATCAGTTCTTAAATACAAATTACTGTATGCATTACCTTTTCTGAAACCAAGACGAAGTAGATATTTGTCTAGTCTTGCATACCATGCCCTTGGTGCTTGTTTTAGTCCATACAATGCCTTCTTTAATATGCAAACCATGTTTTCATCATCTGTCAAAGGAAAACCATTAGGTTTCTCAATTTATACCTCTTCCTCTAGATCACCATTCATGAATGCTGACTTCACATCCATCTGATACACTTTAAAGTCTTTATGTGCAACATAAGCAAGA
>MU224729.1:73615-92673 GCA_018584345.1 Thuja plicata | reverse complement strand
GCCCTTGCTAAGATACACATGGTACCTATAACAAGTATACAATATTTATAATTCATTACAAATACTTCCAGATCCGCAATCCATGCTCAGAATTAATTTCCACACATTACAAGTCTGAAGTCGGCTAGGAAATAGGTCTTCTCCAGAACACACACCACAACTGATGTCATCAGTACCCAAACATAAATTGAACTCAACCCATTTCACAATCATATGTAAGCTCTCCATCAATAAGCTCACAAGTTTTGAAACATCTTCCTCAACAAGATATGCCCGAAACACAGAGACCTTCTTTGTCCACAATCACAATCACAGTCTAGAAAAATAATCTTTACTAAAACAACTGTAACATCCATGATATGAAACATAAAGTCAAGTGGCCTTAGATGTAAGTTCAAAACTTAGTCTTCTACTTAAATCCAACTTCACTTGTTCTGGTTCATCCGTACAGTGTCCGTACATGCCTTCTAGTCAAGTAACTAGTCTGTCTTCTTTCACAGAAATATATGTTGACATCAGTGACAAAACATGAGTATCAACAACATGATTAGTACCTAAAACTGATATCATCCAATTATATGCTACTATTGATATTGATCATGATTTACTAGCTAAGATTTTAGACAAACAAAGTATGCTACTTTACAAAGTATGCTATTTTAGCCAATTAAGGCTTCCCGTCATACAAATAATTACATAAGCCCTTGCTAAGATACACATGGTACCTATAAAAGGTATACAATATTTACAATCCATTACAAATACTTCCAGATCCGCAATCCATGCTCAGAATTAATTTCCACACGTTACAAGTCTGAAGTCGGCCAGGAAATAGGTCTTCTCCAGAACACACACCACAACTGACATCATCATTACCCAAACATAAATTGAACTCAACCCATTTCACCATCATATGTCAGCTCTCCATCAATAAGCTCACAAGTTTTGAAACATCTTCCTCAACAAGATATGCCCGAAACACAGAGACCTTCTTTGTCCACAATCACAATCACAGTCCAGAAAAATAGTCTTTACTAAAACAACTGTAACATCCATGATATGAAACATAAAGTCAAGTGGCCTTAGATGTAAGTTCAAAACTTATTCTTCTACTTAAATCCAACTTCACTTGTTCTGGTTCATCCATACAGTGTTCGTACACGCCTTCTAGTCAAGTAACTAGTTTGTCTTCTTTCACAGAAATATATGTTGACATCAGTGACAAAACATGAGTATCAACAACATGATTAGTACCTAAAACTGATATCATCCAATAGTATGCTACTATTGATATTGATATTGATCATGATATCACCCCTAGTGACAAACAAAGTGACCTATCTTCACAACATGGTCCTTGTTTGGAACTGGCTATTATTCCATCTTCCATGCTTGATCTTTCTCCTCTTGCAAGTTTCCCACCTTCCCTACACATTATAGACCTAGATGGGGGGAAAGAAATATGCTTGACTAGCTCCTGTTATGTGATGGATTTTGTGTGTTTGTCTATTTATTATAATGTGCTTCCCTCATGATGTACTTCATGTTATATGTTTTGTTTAGATTTCTTTAAACAACTCTTTTTCTCTGTTGGTTGTCATAAAAATTCTTTATTTATATCTCTCTTCTTCTATATGTTGTTATATGTTATGTCATGTCTGTGCCACTATTCATAAATGTTCCTTTGTGTTGTCTTCTTGGGATGATGCAAAATTGTAGCTACTTATTATTTTTGGTATCCGTGATGCCGACCCAAAAAGATTATTCTTTGTAACTCTTCCGTGCTTTTCTTCCATTGTGCTTGTAGTTCTACTACCTTTGGGGGATGATGATTGTTTATTTTGATATAATTCTGATATACATGAGTTATCATATGACTTACTAACCCCCGAGTTGTTAGATCCTTTTCATGCTCTCTTTTGTCATGTGCTTATTTCCCTTGATTTTTCTTTTCTTGGGGGAATTTCATAGTGAAAATGTCTCTTGTGGATTCTTGAAAGCTCTGTTAAAGCCATTACTCCCGTTAAGGTGTTTGCAATCACTTTAATATGGGGTACACACACACGCACACACACACACACACACACACACTCTCTCTCTCTCTCTCTCTCTCTCTCTCTCAATTTTGGATTTGATGAGGAGTTGAGTCACTTGAGGGCTTGATGTTTCTTTGTCTCATTAACCTCGATGAGATCATCCTTTGCATATGATCTACTTTAATGTGAGCATGAATTTGTCTCATACTGCCGCTAAATTAGGGCCTAAATTTACCATCCTAAAAAGTTGGCACCCATAATTGGATGTCTTTTAGGACCTATTAGACCCCATTTTGGTGATTTTGAGATCTCAATGTCTTTATGCTTGATTTTTGCATATTGCATTTTCTTTCTCTGTAGTTTATCACACTCCCCTAGACTTGGGAAAGATTTGAGAAAATAAATTCCTGGAGAAGACCATCTAGATCAGCCTTGTCCTGGATAAGTCCATCTAGGTCAGCCTTGTCCTAGAGCTTTGTACTTAAGTGGGCTTCAGGCCCAATGCAGGGTTGCTTTTCCTAGACCTTTAATTGTGGTCGGCATATGCAATATTGAATCCTAAAATGAGCATAAAAGGACATCAAGGAATCTCATTTTGACATCCTACATCCACATACATAAGAAGCAATCAATTGATCAAGTGCAAGAAAGTCAATTCATCAAACATTCAAGTTGTGCAATTGAGGATTTAGATTCAAGATTTGAAGGCAAGCATCCAATTCAAGGTCTCCAAGTCTCCATTTCTTCAAGATCCATTCAAGAAAAGACAATCTTCTCTCATTGATGCAAGTTTCTCTCCCATGATGTCCAAGTATAGGAATTCAAAAGGAAAGCAATAAGATCCATACATCTATCCTTCTTCTCTCTCCTTCTCCATTAAGGTCATCAAGCATACATTCATCCAAGATCTAAGATTGACAAGTGTAGATTTGTGAAGGAATCCTTGATTATACATACACATACAAGCATCTTCATGGGTTTGATGGATCTCAATATCCATCAATGAGGTTTTTACATACAAGGTGAATACTAACATTTATCTTGTTTAAATTTAATTTCCTTTATGCAATCTCAATTTCATTTTAAGGTTGATTCCTATACAAGAGTTTGACAATGACAAACCAATTTCAACAACATCCCCCCTTTTTTCTGTGTGCAGGAGCAAGTAACAGAGTTTCAATTCCAGATTTGGGAATATCAGTCACAGTCATAGGTACCTTGCAAGTTTTGGTTCCAGTTTTGGGAATATCCATCATAGTCCAAGGTTAGTCCCTTCATTCTATTTCTTTCCTTACACTTACTTTGATGCATCAGATCTGATATGATATGCTAGTTATTTATCATTTATTTTATCAATTTTACTACCATATCATCATTATCCTTACATTATTAAGGGAAATAAATCTCAATTCCCCACTCTCACTTAGATCTTGTATTAGCACCCCTTCATCCATTTTGGGTTGTGCCGATTTGATTTGTTTGACGGTGAGCCACTGGAAGAACAATGTCCCCATTGTATTTTATAATTTAGCAAGTGATCTTCATCCTAGCATTGCTCACCATTTTATATTGTACAAGACCAACTATGATCATTGTGATATTCCACCATGTTAAAATCACCTCCTATGACCCAATCAACACTAGGAATCTCTTTGGTTGTCCAATCCCATAAATCACATCTCTCTTTTGCATTGTTAGGTACATATATAGAATAGAAACCAATAGGTTATCCATTGATAAATGTAAGGGCCCACACCCTTGTCATTAGGTGGCAATGTGTGATAAGATCATATGTTAATATATCAACATGCCTAGGAGAATTGTGGCACACCTACAAAGACTATGCTGAAGATTATTATGCAAATTCACATTGGAATGTTATACAATACAAGTACACAATTAGCTCCTTGCGAGGTTTATGATTCAACTTTGTAGTCAACAAATTGTGTCCTACTCTAACTCCTTCATAGTCATCTTGAAAAGACACGACCTACCATAGACATAACTAGTTGTAAAAAAAATCAATGGTGTGGTGTTAGACTTGGGTTTTGACTGCAATGGACATACCTAAACAATGCACATCATTAGGGTTCATGCATAGGGTAGTCATTAGGGCACAGATTTAACTAGGAACAATGATAGATGGTAACAATAAATTCTAGAGAATAAGAAATCAAAAATTAAAATTTAATTGTTCATGTAATAGAGGATTTCAAGGATTACATCTATGGGTTAAATATGCTTGTGTGGTGTTTCTAAATACAATGTAAAGACTATTACATAACTATATATGATAGGACTTTTGAAAATTTTGATAACTACTTTTAAAAGATTAAGGATATAGAAATCATGATATATTCATAAACTAAATCCAACAAGAAAATTAAGAAATATTCATCAGATATTGATATCATATATAAGAATTTATCAAAAAATTTAAATAAAACAACAAATTTCCCTACCCTACTCACCATTAATATTTTTTTTAATGTTTAAACTCATACCTCATTTTGTATATACCCACTACTTAAAATAATATTTTTTTTTTTTACTTTTTACTATTTAGACATGTGCTAAAATATTTATACTATAAATTATTATACTTTTACCTTTTACCTTTATACTTCTACTAAATTCACTCTTGTGAATAACTAGCTTCTCCTTTTGCTTAAATTTAACTTTTATATTCAACTTACCCAATTTAAAAAATAAAGCATTCATCTTATAACGAATTGTAAAGTCAAATTATAAGATAATATAACAAGCAGGTATACAATATTATAAAATAATTTTATTTATTTTTATGAAAGATTTTATTTTAAATTTATTTTATTTTGTAATCTTATTTAAGAACACTAGTTTAAGTTGATACCTTTTTTTTAGCTAAGGTCAAGAATATAGGGGTATCTATTTTTTCAAAGTCATTCAACTTATGATATCAATCACATTCCTTATGGTGTTAAGAGTCTTCCACTTGGTAAAACATGATATGCAACAGACTCATTCAAAACTATTCAACTTCACTAGTAAACCAAAGACTCTTTGATGATAAATAATTCTAATCATGTTAATGAGAACAAATGATTTATAGTATTCAATATATATTTTATTTTAATTATTCAATTTTTTTAAAAAAATAATGATAATGACAATATTTAAATTATTTAGAAATGTGACTAATAGGTACCAAACACACATATGCTTAATACTACATTACCTTGATTAAATATTATAATATATTTTCGTCAATTTGAAGTACCCATCTCTTCAAATTTTGCCTATCATCAACAACCACCACATGAATGCTAATTAAATGTAGACAATAATAGATTAGTGTATATCAACGGTTCTTCCCAACAACTTTTGGCTAAACTTTTCATTGCTTTTAGCATTGGTTATCTCTTTTTTCATACTTTTTTCTGCACTGCAAAAGATTTGAACTTTGTATCATCTAGGTGCTTACAACATGGAGTTTATTATTAAACAAAGTGTCATACTTGTACATATGTTCACCAACACCATAGAGCAAAAAAGATCATAGTTAGAAAAAGTCAACAACATCCTTATTTGATTATATTTCATTTACAAATTTTCAAGTATTATTAAATTTTAATGATCTAAAAAAATTAAAATACAAAATGAATATTTAAAAAGATTATTGTTTCAAATATTTATAGAATTTTGAAGATTTATAGGAAAACAAATTATAACCAAGACAAATTTTCTAATATTTTAGGTCTATAACTACTTCACATCCATACAAGAGAGCTATGTCTATCATAAAATAACTTAAAACAACCAACACTTTACAATATAACAACCTCCAAGATAAAATACCAACATATAAGAAAATAACTTAACAACTGATAGTTTTGGTGAAGTTGAGCCTTGTCCATCATGGAAGAACATAAAACAACGAATACATTATGATATAGATGGCCTCCACGATAAAAAGCCAACATATAATAAAAAAAATTGAACAATTGATAGTTTACAATGAAGGTGAGCATTGTCCATCATGAAAGAACTCAAAACAACCAACACTTTATGATATAGATGACCTCCAAAATAAAAGGCAAACATATAATAAAACAATTTAAACAACTAATAACTTACAATGAAGGTGAGCGTTGTCCATCACGAAAGAACTCAAAATAACCAACACTTAACGATATAAATGGCCTCCACGATAAAATACAAACATATAATAAAAGAACTTAAACAATTAATAATTTACAATGAAGGTGAGCATTGTCCATCATGAAAGAACTCAAAACAACCAAAACTTTACGATATAGATGACCTCCATAATAAAATGACAACATATAATAAAAGAACTTAAACAACTGACACTTTAGGTGAAGGTGAACCCTCTCCATAATGAAGTCAAATTTTTTTTTGTTGGAAGTTGGGGCACAATCCCATCTGCAAGACTTGATCCTTGGTAGGCTCATTGAGAACCAATTGACTAAGGGCCCATTCACAATTTTGCAAGAATTTTCTAGTTTAAATTATTTAGTTGGTTGATTTCTAAATTATTTTGGTCAATTTGTGTGTAGAATATCTACAAAAGAGTTCAATTTTTCTTTATGTTCTTAATAAATAAATTTTTGTACACATTGACTTGCTAGTTTTTGAAAAATTAAAATGAAAATAGAAAGATAATATTGAAAAGAAGGAAGTTTACTATCAATAGAGTTAGGTTATGATTATATTTCTTTCACTTATTGCAACAACACATCCTTGTAAAATAGAAATAATAAATTTGGAAGTATAAAAGATTTATAAATTGATGAGTGCCTAATAGAGGTGCCCACCGTATGTATGCTAGACATATCATTGTATGTGCAAAATATTGATCAAGTAAATCTTGACAATCTCATTTATAAGGTTATATATTTTGGAAAGTGTATGATACCAAGACAATGAGTGTATAATTATGTTGAAGGCTCTAGATAAAAACAATTGTGTACGTAGAAATCTACTCTTTTCCTTTTTCACTAGAATAATTTCAATTAAAAACTCTCATTCTTTAGTAGACGTTCTCATAATGTCTCATATAAATATAGTGCAAAACAATGCTCATGCAATCAAATCTCTATAAAGTTGTTCAAACATAAAAATATCAAGAATTAATCTATACCTTAAAACTCCATAAATTGACCTTTGAAATCTTGCTAAACTTTTTTACCATTTATCTATAGTTTTATTTTCCATTGTTGGTATGTTTGTGTTGCTTAGATTATTCAACAAGTTCTAAGGAATTGTTTATATTGATACTAACACTATAATTTTTTGGGATCCCTAGACTTCTAAGCATGAAATGGTTGGAAGATAGTTTGTTTATATTGATACTAACACTATAATTTTTTTGGGATCCCTAGACTTCTAAGCATGAAATGGTTGGAAGATAGTGCATGTTAGATAGCTTTTCTCAAGCCTCTAGGGGTTTCATGAAGATAGTCATGATATTGTGTAAATATGATATCAATTAAATGATGCATGACATGGTATTTTAAGGGTATTTTTTAGTTAATAAAAAATAAAAGTTCAAGCATTAATAAACACATACATACATTTGAAGCCCTTTGGAACATTTCCCAATTGTTTGTTGTTTCCAATCTTAGAATATCTTTATAAGCTTGTGTTTTAGTGTATCAAGGTTCATATATCATTTTAAGTCTATGTATCCATATATCTCTTGAGTTTCAAGCATATTATGAATTTCTATCATATTATATTGCTAACATGAAACCAACAAATGACCAAGGTTTAAAGTGCTAAGTTATGATAGTGACATAAATAGACAGAGACTATGAATAACTTGTGGTAAAATTCATAGAGAAAAGAGGTTACATGCTTAAGCATTAGCTCTAGGATCTACATTGGAGATATATGACAATGATCATGTGGTCGATAAGATTAAGTGTAGATTGTAGAGTTAAAACTTTAAGATAATAAAAATCATTATAAAGATGAGGCAAAATGTCAATCTAGCTACAAGAAAAGGTTAACGAAAGTCACAAGAAAGAGTAAATTCTTGAGGAAATAACTATTGAAGTTAAATGAATTATAAAGGGGGTAGAGGAAAGTCATCATGGAAAAAATATCACATTTATTAAAACCTTAGACATCTTACAAGAAGTGTTTATAATTTTTTCCTCCATAGAAGTTAGGGAAGAGGTCATTCCCATGTATAGGATCAAATCCCTTAAATGGTTAAAGACAAATATATTTAGACAAAGAGGAGCTTGATAGGGGTAATAGAGATTGAGGGAAATCCTCGTGACTTATGAAGATAGGTTGAAGGCAAGATAGAGAAAAGAAAAAACTTGACAAGCACAGTGAGAGAACATAAAATGGTAGTGAATTTATAGTAGAGAGACAATCTTCTCACAACTAAAAATTATTTTAAGAGAAAAAAATAAGTGTCAAAAGATAGTTAATATAAGTCATAGTGGCAAGGTGAGAATATAGAATACAATCTAAAGGCATTGGAATAGTTTAAAAGGACAAGAGAATAAATATGGTAGTGGAAAAAAATAGATGGTATACATAAGAAAAAAAAAATGATAGTCCATTAGTATGCTACAGTTGTCAAGATCAAGTCCACTATGAGAATGATGCTTATTGATAGATTAAAATAAGTAACAATGATAAGGTTTCAGTCGTAGAAATATGAGATATGAAAGTTTAAGAGAAAGACATGAAATGTCTATACAAGAGCGATAGGTAGATATTTAATCAAAAGGGTTAATACATACGTGCATACATACACATACATAAATATCCATATACACAATATATTTAAATACATGTATATCTACAATATTTTACAAAATAATTAGATAATATTATAGTTTAATATTTATATATACATACATACACACTATGATATTTTTATAGAATATATTAGACAATATCACACACACACACACACACACACACACACACACACACACAGAGATGCAAAAGTAAAAATTTGTGTAACATTTTTATAAATGAAATGAACAAAATTAATTCAACTTTTTTAAACTGAATCACTAGAAAACCAAACCAAGTAGGGATGTAGGATGTTTGATGGCAATGTTCTTATACATGTCTACATGGAAACATAACAATTAATATAGTTACAATTCAAATCAACAAAGAAGTTGATATACCAAGAACAAAGTGCAAATGAATGAAGAGAAAGATAAAAAGAGTAAGAAGGTGTGATAAAATCTATGACGAGTCTATCATAAAAGAGGATATGGATGTATTTAACTATGTTTGTTAGATCTATACAATGAGAACCACAAAATAAAACTACAATATTTTTTAATTAATTATCCTAGTGTACTAAAATTTAAACATTGTGATGTACTTGTTACACAAAATGAATCAAAGCAATAAGAGATAGAGATGTTTCATCCCATGAAGGAATTTCTAAATAATATTTCTAAATGTGAACACAAAGAGCTGAATTTTCTAATGTTGTCTTGAAAGAATCCATAACTTCAAGATAGTCACTCATACATAAACAAGATGAGCCCTTTAAATCTTGATTAGTAATCATAGAAGCCAAAGAATCAATTAATGTATATGTAGGATATAAATCATCAATGGAAGATTCAATATCATAAAAAATCACAGTACCTACAAAATAATAAAGTCACTTTTATATATCATTATCAAAAGCATCAAGGGATACAATATTGTCCATAAAAAAATCATCTATGAATGGAGAGATGTGGGTCTATCTCCTGATCTCTTCATCTCTTGATTCCCTATGCTTTCTTTCAATTAGGTGTACTTAATTTAGGGAGCTTTAATGTTGGGAAATAGGGATCACTAATATAACCATGCAAACTAGGAATCAATGGCATTCACATCAACATTCATTACTTGTGATAATCCAATTATCCCAACTTTAAATCAACTGGACTGAGAAAAGATAGGCACAATGGGATGGAATTAAATTATTATTTATGTTGTGTTTGATATGATTGGACAAGATAGAACAAGAACTATGTCTAAAGATGTAAATTTGATAATAATCATCATAAACTATAAGCTATATATTACATATTCACACTTTGAGTACAAATCTAGAAAAAAATATTAGAAAGGAACTTGTCACAAAAATATGAGACTGAAAATGTGGGACTATGCATCTAGGTGACCTCAATCTAAAGGTGTCTAATGCAAATAGTGAAATAGATTTTGAATCAGGATGTCGATCTGATCATCTACCTAAAATTTATTGAATTTTTTTTAGATTATGTATCTAAGCCACAACATCCACGGTGCTTCACTCCTTCAAAGTCTAAATCTCTTCATCTCAGTCTACATTTTTTTAATATGTAATCCTTCCATTTTTTGAATATGCAATCCTTCTCTCTCATATCTAAATTCCTCAACACAAGAAGAAATGATGTTGGGTTTTATAGGTGCTTTCCTAAGTAAAGCCCCGAGCAGGAATTAACCTCTCCTACAATAAATTATGTATAAAAAAGAGATTGCCTCTATAGGGAAGAGGCTAAATTTGAAGTAAATGTTAAATTGACAATGTTATAGATTTTATATAAAATCTCCATGCCTTGAAGTCTTTGACAATGTATAGAGTCAGAAAGATTTGAAATTTTAAGTTTCGATAATTTTATTGGTTCCATTAATTTTCTAAAGTAATTAATGTTATATAATTTAATTGAAGCTAACAATCAAATTTTATTGGTTCCATTAATTTTCTAAAGTAATGAATGTTATATAATTTAATTGAAGCTAGCAATCAAATTTTATTGTGCAATGAATATGTCAAAGAGACGTCAAAGATTAATTAGGTAAACAATTGATCTATTTTTTTCTCACGTTCGTACAATACATGAGGTCAATTGGTAGGTCATTTAGAAAATGATGTTGTTTGTGCAATGAATGTTAGGAACAAGGATACAAAAATGATTGACACAAAACCTTTCAAGTAGGAAGATAATCAAGTTTTGATATCAAAAAGCTTCCATTATGCTTACAGTAGTGAGAGAGGGAGAGAGGGATAGATAGAGAGGGGAGTTACACTAATTTTTTTCATATTAACATCCATAATAGGACTTCATATGACACTTAATGGACACTTAAATTCAAATATGGAACCTAATTTATTTCAATTTCATCAAAACTAGATGTGATCCCTTATTTTTAGGTACGCTAATTTGTTATTTATCCTCTTCAATCATTTATTAGCCTACATAGCCCCTATGTTTCCATTTGCGGCCTTTGGACTTCTTCTCAACCTCAAAATCATGTATACCTTGTAATCTAGTATCTCCTAGTTATCTGAGACCCAAGATTTAAGTTTGAGCCTTTATTGGTGAGTATACAATGGTTTTGGCATTCTATACCCAGGTATAGAATGCCCTAGGTGTTGTATACCTTGAGTTTTGGGTTGAAATTTTAATTGGAGCCTCATATTGGTAATTTGGTGGGACTTGTAGATTTTTTATTGGTCTGGGTTAATTTTAAATCCTGTAATGTTGTGAGAGGTATATAAGTGGCCTATCTCTCCTCATTTTTGGAAGAAATCCATTATCAAGCACAATCAAGAAATCAAGATGGCGGCCAAGATTTAAAGAGTGGCATCCAAGCATTTCAAGGTGTTTTCAAGGAAAATATTCTCCATGGATCAAACTTATTTCCCTTATTGAAGGCCAATAAATTGAAATCTACAATCAAGGAAGAAGATCTACACACTTCAAGCATTCACATTCATTCAAGCATTCAAGTCTTCTTATCTTCAAGACATCTCTCTTCTTCTCAATCAAGCATTTTGGCAAACTAAAAAATTCATTATACAAGGTTTGTTCTTTCATGATTTCCTTTAGGTTTTTGTGTTAATTAAAAGCTATTGCATCAACATATTTGATCAGATTCAAAGAAGCATTTGCATTTCCAAGGTATGAAATACTTCACTTTTTAGATCTAGCCTCTACTATATGATACAAGGACCTTCAATTATTTTATTTCATTCCAAGGTCAATTCCAAACATGGGTTTGACTAAGGAAAACCCATCTTTACAACCTTCTTCCATATTTTATTATGTGTAGGGGCAGGTGGTGAACCTACTAGAGAAATTTGAGCACTATAGGATCTGACAAAAAATTGGGAAATTTTTAGACAAAGTTGCAGGGTATACAATGAGAAAATAGTTATGTAGCTGTGTACAAAATGCCTAGGGAATTCTATACCCTCCAAATAATCTTCATATTTCAACCACAGGTTAGATCTACTTTATGGTTTCTATTTTAAGTATACACAGGTTACTTTCTATTTTTCTCCATCTACATCTTGCTGAAAGTTATCAATTACAATTAGTTAGCCTTTGATCTTTCATCATTACTCTAAATTATCTCAAAAAAATCATTATCAATGAAGTATCATTGACTAATTTAGTGCTTAAGACCTACTTGAGCCTATTGGGTCATCTTCCTTTAGTTTGTGCAATAAGGAAATAGGATCTATCCTTTGCATTTCCATTTTCATACTGTACATTTTGGTGAACTCAACATACACCATTTCTTTTCTAGTTTGGTATTTAGATATCATACATTGAATTCTTAGATCTAATTTGGGTAGCTTTCATTTTCATCATAGATTTTAGTACTAAGAGATTGGTGTGTGATCTCTCATGTGTTTACATTTCTCCTTACTTCTCTTTATCAATCACATGGAGTGAATATTACTTTCTTACATTCAATGATATTTATATTCCTTCATGGTGTTCTTTCATATGAAATTATGATAATTTAAAATATCCTTCTTCCTTATAAACCATGTTTAAGACCTTTATCAACATTTCATGTGGTTTTCATATTCAACTTTTAGCAAAATGCATGGAATACATTGATTACATAAGGCTTTTATTGATGAACCTAAAGATGACATTAGCATAAACCACATTATTATTCTCCTAAAATGCCTATTAATCATGAGGATAGAGATCAAGATCCTAACAATCCCATATTCGTGAGACATATATCCTGTCCTCCTCAACCCACCTTAATGGATAGTCTTAAGGAAGCTATTTTATGCATTTCTTTATATGATCTTAAACATTCCCATTTTTATCAAAGAATTATTCATAATCCCGATGTTAAGCATTTTCTTGATGATTTATCTCCAATAATAACGTTAAGTAGACATAAAGATATTTATAAACCTTCTTCTTCTTCTCCACCTAAACAAGATAGGAATAGTGATAGGAATACTAATCTCCCTAAAGAGAGCATTTATCTTCCTATTCCTCTTTATACCACACACTTTCATAAAGATCAAGATGAATGTCCTCCCCCCACTACATTAAAGGATAATTATAATGTGGTTTATGGTCCATTACTACTCAACAAGGTTATAGTGGACAAGGTCTTGGTATTAATGAATAAGATATTAAAATCCCTATAGATCCTCTTGCTAGTAATAACTAAGAGGGGGGGTGAATCAGTGGCCTAAAAAATATTCCAATAATCAACCCAAAAAATTAGTACCACAATATTAAGCCTCTATTTATCTTAACTCCTATAAGAGGAATGCCTTCAAATACTTATATCAAATTACTATTGCTTAGAATGCTTTGTAAAACCTTCTACTTTATGTTTACCGAATAGTAGTTTGTTAATTTACTGAAAGCTAGTAAATTATCTAGATTATACCGATCAATCCAGTTAAGTTATGTGTAATGAAAAATAATAAATTAATGAATCATAAACACATTGACACATGGATTTTTAACGTGGAAACCCTGTTAAGGGAAAAACCACTTGGGACCGGTAACACAAAATTTTCACTCTTCTGAAGTGAGCTCGGTGAAGTGCCAACCCTATTAAAGGTTACAAACACACTGTTAGGTGTGACCTTGTTAGAGGATTTAAAAGTTTAGTCTATCACTTGATATCGGGCATCTCTATGCTACCTTCCTTGATCAAACACTCACTTGGCCTGTCAATAGGTATCTGGCATCTCATTCTATCTTCATAATAAAATTTTTTGATACTCCTTTGGATGTATCTCAATATAGAAAGGATCTTTAAATCCCGCTCGGTTAAGAGACTTTCTAAATCAATGGTTAAAATAAAATAGTATGATATGTTCACATATGCAACTTATACTTGCAGATTTTTAGATCTATTGTAATCTCATAAAACTATTCTGATCAATATATCTCAATTTATACCTTTGCTCCACTTTGATTCTACTCGGTGATGTTGTGCTTTGTTGCTCGGTGTCCACACAAAACTTTAGCTCTTTCCTCAGCTTGTTGATTAGGACTGTATGAAGTTTCTCTTCATCAGTTTCTCTTTAGCATCCTCTTTTCATTCATTCACCCACCACAATTCATAATGAATTGAGTTGTCTCTTTTTAGACATGATATCACCATTGTTAGGTTCTTGATTTTCTTGATCTTGGCATGATCCACAATTCTTGCCAATTAGATTTAAAGCAAAAATCAAGTTTTATCTCTCAGAGATCTTCTTTCCAACTGGACAAAACAAATTTAAATCCCTTACTTATCTCTGGATTTATCTTGTTGATGAAAACAAAGATAACTACCAGTTAAGTCTATATTTAGCTCTACTAGCAATATATTTTTACATTTGTAAACTCAAGTTAATTTCAGTGTTTAACTCTTTGATAGCTTTGGTCAACACTCTAGTTCTCCTAGGGCTTCACCATCGGTTTACAATATGTTTCCGGCTGTCGGTTATGCTTGTGTTTGTTCTCATCGGTGTTCTTGTTTGGGTGTCACTATGACTTAACCTTCAGTAATCTCTATCCGTCAGTGTTCTACTGACCGTCGGTGTTTGAAGTCATATTGTGAATGCTTGTCTTTTATGCATTACTGAAAACATAATCTTTTTCTCTTTGATTCTCTAAAGTCTTTGACACTTTGATTATAACCGATTAGATTATATCAAGTTGACATCAATGATAATATAATCCATTAACTAATTTAATGTCTTGCATTGTCCTTTTGCATTTTGGTGATCAACTTAACATCTTCAAACATTCAATCAGTTACATGTCATCAATCTCTCCCTTTGGCATTGATGGAAACATACTACATTATCCTACTATACTATCACTAATACAATATGAAATATACAGTTTCATCAAGCTTTCCTAATGTAACTATTACAAATGTTTGGCTCTCGGTAAGCTCAAAAAATAGCTTAGATTTGTTTCATGCAGAGTGGTTGTCTTCAATCTTCAATCCCTTCTCTGGATAGATGTATCATCTGATATCTCTGTTTGATATTTGCTCTGCCTTGACTGTTCCTCTTCTTGATAATCTCTTTTTCTTTTGAAAACAATCTTTCTCTTTGTCTGAATTCTCTCCCTTTGTTACTTCTCTCCCTTAGATGGATATTTCATATGTAATCATTTTCTCTCCTTTAGAATATTGATTAACTCTTCCTTCTTATTCTTAGGAACTTCTCTTCATGGATGATGATATAATATTTTATGATCAATGAGATAATCTCTCCCTTTGATAATGCAAATATCTCCCTAATGATAATGAGATAATTCTCTCCCTTTGAAAACAATGCCAAAAAAAACAATTCTCCTTGTTTTATCATCTATATCGTGTTTCATCCCTTTGCATAATATATTCCTTGAATTTCCCTATCCATCAACAATATAATGTCTTTGGTTTTCATTATAGTTTTGTACCTTGCTATGTGCAGATGTATCTGTTGTTATCCATCTCAGTGTTTTCATCAACATGAATGATCTTTAGATTTGGTATAGGCTGATGCAACCTCGTAGTCAGATTACTGACCAATAGACAAGGGTTGGACCCCTAGTCTCTGTCTCAGATACTCAAATGTATCCTTTTGTAATGGCTTGGTGAATATATCAGCTAACTGTTCCTTTGATTGAACATATTCTAGTGTCACTTCCTTTGCTTGCACTTTTTCTCTTAGATAGTGATACTTAATAACAATATGTTTAGTCTTAGCATGCATGAATGGATTCTTAGAAATGTTTATTGCACTAGTGTTATCACAATATATAATTAATGGTTCAAGGATCTTCATATTCATACCTTCCAACAATTGTTTGATCCATGCAATATTAGATCAATTTGTAGTAGCAACCACATAATCTGCTTTTGCAGTTGACTAAGAGATGCATCCTTACTTCTTGCTGATCCATGTGACAAGTCTGTCACCCATGAAGAATGCTCCTCTAGTTGTGTTCTTTTGGTCATCAATGTTTCCAGCCCAATCAACATTTGTATAGACATGTAACTCAAAGTTTCCTTCTCTTTTGTTCCATAAACCATATTGCTTAGTGTTTTTTAGATATCTCACAATTCTCTTGACAATAGTCATATGTGATTCTTTGGGAATAGCAGAGAATATTGCAACTATTCCAACTGCGTGTGCTATATCTGTTCTGGTGTGAACAATATACATCAATTTTCCAATCATTGATCTATATAAGGTTTGATTTACCTCATTGGATTTGTCTTCTTTTGTTAGCTTACATCGGGTAGCCATAGGTGTTCCAACTGGTTTGGAATCTTCCATCTTGAATAACTTTAGCACTTTCTTGATGTATTTTGACTGAGTGACGTATATGCCTACATCTTGTTGAAGAATCTGTACACCATGAAAGAATTTGATCTCTCCAAACATAGACATTTCAAATTCCTTGCTCATTTCATTAGCAAAGGATTTGCATAACAATTCATTTCCCCCAAAAATGATATCATCAGCAAAAATTTCAGCAATCAGAATATTACCATTGATATCTTCTTTTAAGTACAGATTGTTATTTTCACTTGATCTAACAAATTTTATGCTAATGAGATATGAGTGAAGTCTTTCATACCAGGCTCTTGGTGCTTGTTTCAATCCATACAAGGCTTTATGTAGTCTACATACCATGTTTCTCTTGTCTGGATCAACAAACCCTTCTGGTTGTTCAATGTATACCTCTTCTTCTAGTATTCTATTTAGGAATGAAAATTTGACATCCATCTGGTATACCTTGAATCCTTTAAATGCAGCATAAGAAAGTAAGATTCTAACTCCTTCTAGTCTAGAAACGGGTGCAAAAGTTACTTCATAATCAATACCTTCTTCTTGTGCATATCCCTTGCATACTAATCTTGCTTTTTTTTGAGCGACTTCTCCATTCTCATTCAGCTTGTTTCTCAATATCCATTTGGTACCGATGACATTCTTGTCATCTGGTCTCAGTACTAGTGTCCACAAATTGTTCCTCTCAATCTGTTCTATTTCTTTATTCATAACACTGACCCATTCTTGATCCTCAAGTGTATTGTTAACAGATTTAGGCTCAAAATCACAAAGTAAACATCCGATGTTAAGTGACTTACTTCTTGTTTTGTTCCAGCCTTTTTGTCTCCTATGATTTGATTTTGTGGATGATGTCTTCTTACATACTTGGCAAGTTTTGGTTCAGCTTTGTGTTCATCATTCTGATCATCTTCTCCACCTTCATTCTCATCTCCATTGTTCAGAACATCATCTTGAGTATTATCCTAATTGTCGGTAATTGCAACCTGATGCTTGGGTGCAATGTTCTGATGCTCGGGAGTGACATACTATTGCTCGGGTAGAGTGTCAGGTTCTATATAAACAAACCTATTGTAGTCCTTTGGTTCCTTTTTTATTTCCTTATCATTCTTTTCTGCAAATTCATCTATTTTCACATTTGCACTTTCAATGATTTTGTTATATGACTTGTTAAGACATTTATAAGCCTTGCTTTTGGTTGAATAACCTAGGAAGATACCTTCTTCACTTTTGTAGTCAATTTTTCCATTTCTATCATCCTTAAATATATAACATTAACTACCAAAGATTTTGAAGTAACTTATATTGGGTGTATGACCATACCAAAGCTCATAGGGTGTCTTGTTTGTGTCCTTCTTCAATTATACTATGTTTAGTGTGTAGATAGCAGTACTGACAACTTCCCTCTATAAAGTTTGAGTGATGATTTTCTCAATCATCAATGTTGTTGCACAGTCAACAATTGATCTATTTCTCCTTTCAACAATTCCATTTTTCTGTGGTGTCCTCGGTGTATAAACCTATCTTTTAATTCCATGCTCATTGCAATAGTCAGTGAATTCTTGTGAAGTAAATTCCCCTCCTCTATCTAACCTTAAGCATTTCAATTTCTTTTCACTTTGTTTTTCTACCATTGCTTTATACCATTTAAACATCTTAAATGCTTCTGATTTATCTTTTAAGAGCATGACTATCATCATTCTAGAATAATCATTAACAAAGAGAATAAAATACCTATCTCCATAGTATTTCTTTGTCCTCATGGGTCCACATAGATTTGTATGGACTAACTCTAGAATTGCAGTAGATGTATGGGTTTTACTCTTGAAACTAGACTTTGTCATCTTACCTTTTTGACAATTCTTACACATGATATGCTCGGGCATAGTCATATTCGATAAGCCTTTGACATTTATTTTGTTGCTTATGTTTATCATGTTGTTAAAGTTCACATGACACAATATTTTGTGCCACAACC
This sequence comes from Thuja plicata, assembly GCA_018584345.1. Lineage (NCBI taxonomy): Eukaryota > Viridiplantae > Streptophyta > Pinopsida > Cupressales > Cupressaceae > Thuja > Thuja plicata. Next base: position 74,078 of record MU224729.1, on the reverse strand, counting down.
ATATGTCTTTGTTTCTAGTCATTAAGCAAGTGGTGTTAGTGTCATCAAGATAGAATAGGTTACCTTTTGTCTGCTCACAGGTACAAATAAATCTTCCTGATTTATTGTAGATATTTGCCTTCTTATTTTCAAATGCTACTCTATGACCTAAATTGTTTAGCTGTGAAACACTTAACAAATTATATTTTAGTCCTTTCACCTAGTAGGCATTTTCACATTTTATTAGGTTATTCAACATTATGGTTCCTTTACCTTCAAATGGCCAATGTGTATCATTTCCCATTCTCACTGTACCACATTATAGTATTCAAAAGTCTCAAAATTTTGTTTGTCACTGGTCATATGGTGAGTGAAGCCACTATCTATGATCCAGACATCATTTTTACTAACTTTAGATATGAGTGCAGTTTCTACATACCTTTCTTCATCTTCATCTGAATCATCCTTCATGGCTACAAATACC
>MU224729.1:30131-40276 GCA_018584345.1 Thuja plicata | reverse complement strand
ATTATATATGTTGTATATACTTAACATTTTGTTAGTATTTTGCACATATCAGTTTTTGATACTAATGTCAAAGGGGGAGATTGATGACATTAATTTTCCATTAGTATACAAACAACACTTTCGGTAATGCCTACACTGAAAGACAGGAAAGAGAAAACCAAAGATCAGATTAAGAGATAAAAAATGACTAAGTACAAAGAAAACTGATGACACAAGTTAGTGTGTAAACCGACAATCACAAAATAGAAAGATAAAGTGGAACCCAACTGAAGAACTCAAAATGCAAGTTACAGTGCAGACCAACAAGACAGATACAGTGCAACTAACAGACAAAACTGAAGGATAGTCAAGCATGATCGACAGACAGAACTGAAAGTCAGTTGCAGCCCGCAAAAAGTGGATCTAACTTCCACATTAGATAAAGCAATTGTATTCTATTGATAGTATATTTAATTTTTTTTAAATCCATTTCTTTAGGGACAAGATACATGAATGTAAGTGCTTTAATCAGTCTAACTGATTTAAAGTACATAGACTAGGAGATCAAGGTATAAGTTGTAAACCTGATCTTAGAGTTAACATTGTTTTTATCATAACTCAATGAAATCAATCCATTTATAAATAAATGATGCAATAATTCATTAGGAATGGATGTGATAAGAAAAAAGAGAGAGGAGAACAAAATGAGCACATCTATGGATTGAATTGAGAGTTTCAAGATCGAGAACAACAAAAGAAGGATTTGGTTAGTAGAACCAAGAATAGAGGAAACTGATAATCAGAGGTATTAATCAGTCACAATTAGGTGATAATTATTTTCTTGTAAACTAAATTGGATCTGTATCAGCAATAGGAGATTGAATTTACCAGGTCAATTTTTAATTTTCTATCATTCTAACAAGTGGAGCAAAGTATAAAAATCCTTTCAAGGCAGGTGGATTTAACAGTCCAACATCAAATCTCTTAACCAGGTGCACACTTAATAGTGTTGCTAAATATTTTAACAGAGTAGACTTTAACAGGTCTCCACCGATACTCCTAACAGGATAGATCATCAGAAGTGATCGAATTGTAATCCTTAATCGGCCCCTTCCAATCTGCAGATAGTGAATTTTTGTGGGTGTCATCCCCACCACAGTTTTTACTTCCTAACAAGAGTTTTCTGCGATATCATATCTTGTGTTATGTGTCAATTACTTTCATGAATGTTTCTATGAATGATTGACATGTTTATTAATGTTATGAATCGCTATAACTCACACCAAGATAGTATACATCAGATTGAATGGACATGCAATTGATTACAAAGGTTAATTGATTAAAGTATACACAAATTTTTAGAGGTACTGATTCACCCCTCCCCTCTTAATACATACTTCCCATTAATCCCAAAAATTGGCATCAGAGCTAAGTCTCTTCTTGGAAATGTTAAAAGCTTAAGAGAAAAGATCATACAATGGAGAAGTACAAACTTGATAAAAATATTGAGAACAAAAAGCTTGAAATTTAGAAGTTCTTTGAACAGTATAAAGAAGATAGAAACAAGATGAGAGAGCTATTGGATGAAAGAAAAGGTATGGAAAATCGGAGCAGTGAAAAATATTATCAAGAAGAAGAGATACCAAATTTATTTGAGTCTTCAGGATCAACTACAAGAAAAGCATCAGATACATCAGAAGAAAGCATCACAAGCCTAATTGAAATCAATCTACATCTGGCTGGATAAGTTAAATCTCTACAAATCGGTCAAGAGACACAGATGGTAAGGATGATTGATGTCATGAACAATGCTAGATAGGTTGAATAAGAAAGAACACTAGCTATTGTTGATAGAAGAAAGATCATAGAAAAACTACAAGAAAAGGAGTCTGAAATACAAAGACTTACAGAGCATCACCATGAGATAAAAAATAATATTATTCTTATGAGTCAAAAAGCAAACAGAATAAATGTTGATCTCATTGAAAGAATAGAAGCTATCAGTGAAATGAGGGATGAGAATGAAAATCTAAAGCATGAATTAAGAATACAACAAAAACACAATGAAATTATCAAAAAGGCTAAAGAAAGCAATAAAAGAATGCATGATTTTCTTGAGGGACAACGAAGATTCAAAAACAACAACGGTCTAGGCTTTACCAAAAATAGAGAATCATCAAACCAATCCAATCCAAAGAATTTCTATGAAAATCCAAGACCAAGAAATCTTACATGCAATCACTGTGGAAAGCAATGCCATACATCAAATGTATGCAAAGGAAAAATCAAAGGTATTCCTAAATCTACATCTTCATTCATAGGATTATGTTATAAATGTACCAAGAAAGGTCATAAAGCTTATTAATGTAAGTATGAGATGAAACAACCAAATAAGGAAACCTACATGGACAAATACTGCTCGACATGCAAAATAAATGGGCACACAACTCTTGAATGCTGGAAAAGGAAAAGAAAAACATGGAAGCCAAAAGATCAAGAAACTCCCTATCAACAGAAGAGAATCGGTAATCAGTATGTATGTGACTACAATACTTGGACAAATTGTACAGCATGTGGAAGATATGGTCACATTTCTGCAAACTGTATGAGATAATGGACTAGAAAGTCAAGAGGCTAGTCTAACCCCGGAATGACATGCTTACACTGTCATAAAGTTGGTCATCTCAAGAAAGATTGTACAGACCAAATGATAGAGACAAGAACATATCCCAATAGAAACACCATGGAAGATATCCAGAGGGCTAGAGACAAAATGTGGAGAAAAGCTTCAAGCAATGGTGAAGTTGAAATGAGAAATACAAATAGTGACACCCCATCCAATGGATCCGGTGACATCACCAACCACACCTAAGTAGAACATGTAAGTATGGAACTACATTACCCAAAGCTATTAATTTACATTAGTTCCATAATATGTTGATATAATTCCAAATTAGCATAAGAAAGATGCATCATGGTTGTACTTATTAAAATATGTGATAACTATGCTTTCGGGCATATATACCAAAACACGTCGGTATACACTTAAAATTAAGAATGCCTACATTGACCGAGAAGCATTGGTTAAAAGAAAAATTTGCTAGTATAAACCAAGCCTCATCGGTAAAAAAGTACATGAACAAGTTGTCATTGATACCAAAATGTGTCGATAAAAGCAAAGTGAACATCGATTGTTCCGAAATGTTGTAAGTGTCACCGATGGAAGTAAAGTCTTCATCGACAAACTTAGTCTTTATACACTGAGGAGTTGGTAAGAATTTATGGCACACATTTTAGGGAAACACCTATAAATAGGACATCAGAATGACTCATTTGTCATGACACCCAGAGCAGAGCAAGCAAAGGCAATTTTTGAGCAGAAAGAAACCAAGCTACAAAGCGATCATGACTTGACCTCCAACACTTCAAAGCAGTTTAGAGTTCTTTGCAAGCACAAACAAAAATTTCTTCAAGACTGACAACTCCATTTTTATGCATTACGTAGAAGCCCTAATTTTCTGGAAATGACATCGACCTCACGAACCGTAAAATATAAGAGTGCAAAGAAAGATGAGTTCAAGCTCATCAAGAACACATCATTTGAGGAACCCAATTATAAGATCCATCCTGAGGTTGGCTCACAACCTAACGACGCTCGTGCATTTTCACACATTCCAGCTAGGCTTTTGCTGGTTGAAGATGTTTGATCCTTCACACACTACAAGATTGCAGAGATTACAACATCAGAGGTAGAAGAAGCTTACAAGAAGCTTTGTAAATATGATGGAACACTTAAGGAAGAGCACAAATACATTGAGATAAAAGGGCTCACCAATGCCCTAATATTTCCAAAAGTCTTCAAAATTTAATGGATTCAGTTAGTACTGAGTAGAATGCATAACAATAAGTTATGGTTGGATGAACCGAAGGCAACAACCTGAGATTTCATCCATGAGGTCACCGGCTACCTCGTAACCGATAAAGTAAAGGAACTAAAGCATCCATCGAAGGAAGAGAATGAAAAGATGACAGGAGCCAAATGGGATGGCTGAGGATTGAAAGTAACAACTATAACTGATGATGAGATCAAGTTTGGTGCATGTGTTTTGGCCTAAAAATTCTTCCAAGAAAGCAGATTAAACAACATAGCATCAGGTGCAGTGGACACAACCTACAAAATTGTGAAGAAGGGTACACAATTAGACTTATTCAAACTACTCTTAAATTAGTTAAAGGACAACCTAAAGACAATCAGGAATGCTAATTCAAACACTTGTAAGTTTGGCTCACTAATAATGTGTATCTTCTTCTATTTTAAAGAAAAGTTCCCATCGGTAGGAGATATAAAATAGGACAACACCAAACTAGTCACCATGCAAATCAGTGAGCACATAGCTGCACAGGGAGATAAATTTGAAATAGTCATGGATGAATACTTCAATGTATTCAAAGATCGAATGCAAACAAGGGTAAGAATCCTCGAGCAACTCATTGAGCAATACAATGATGAGATATGCTTCATGGTTGACACAGATAATACTTACATCAAACCTGTTGTAGTAAGGACAACATGGTTGCAACCACTGGAATATGAGATCAACGTTGATCTTGCAACAAAGGCAATTGATGCCTTAATCAATGAAACACTAGACAAGAAGAAACCAAGGTTTGGCACATATGAAGAGGCCAAGGAAAGAATTAAATCAGGCCTATTTGTCAAAAAGATAGTCAAAAAGGACAAGATGGTGAAGAATATAAAAAATATTCTATCAGCAACCGATGAAGAAGCTGAGCAAGATGAAGAAGTTGAACAAGAGGAGGAAACTGAAGAACATGTATCTATCGATCAAGATGCAAAAAAGGATGTCTCCAAGGAAACATATTCAGATTCTCCACCTCCTCCACCATCTAAGAAACCAAGGACAATAGCTACTTCAAGGACTAGAAGGCAAAAATCAAAAGAATCTACTCCTTCACCTTTGAAGAAAGGAAAGGTCAGGACTTACAAGAGGAAAGCTCCCACATCGAAAAGAGGGCAGAACAAGAAAAGACGAAAATTCATCAAAACCTGAGAGGACATAGAAGACAATGAGAAAGATGAAGTTGTAGAGGTAGAAAATGTCAAGGTAAAAGAACTTGACACTATTGATGACATTTGTGTATATATTGCAAATTCTGGATCCATTACAAACCCACACATTAGAAAATGGCAGAACTAAATCAAGAAGAACAAAATAAGAATGAGGAAGCCATGATAGCTAGAATGTATAACTACCAATGCAGTTTGAAGGTAGTTATGTACCAAGGGAACTCTTAATTAGATTATCCTTCCATTGGAAATTTTCTTTGAAAAATGAGAAAGAAATTAGATAAAGAGTATTTGTTTCTCCTATGCCACCTGAATCAAAGAAGGTAGAGATAGATGAGATGATGGAGAAACACAAAAAGGAATTCTCACCAAAGCTAAGGGCATATAAATTTTTTGAAGGCAAGCTAATTGAACTTGAATAGGACAACTACAAGAAATGGTGCAAAATAGTGAACAAAACTATTAAGGAGGTAAGCCCCAACAAAGACCTTCAACAAAAATATGTCGATACATCAACTCAAGATGATACATCCATTGAGNCACAAAAAGGAATTCTCACCAAAGCTAAGGGCATATAAATTTTTTGAAGGCAAGCTAATTGAACTTGAATAGGACAACTACAAGAAATGGTGCAAAATAGTGAACAGAACTATTAAGGAGGTAAGCCCCAACAAAGACCTTCAACAAAAATATGTCGATACATCAACTCAAGATGATACATCCATTGAGTTAGATAAAGAAGAGGATGATACAACATGGAACAAGACTGCAGATGTTGCAGATGATACATGGAATGATACCACAAATGACATCATTGTGGATACTGATGTCATCAAAATTACCAATGACTCAACAGATGAAATCAATAAGGATGAATATGTCAATATTGAAAAAGACACAACCAATGAACATGACACAACAATTGATTCTGCATAGGTGAACATTCAAGGAAAACTGCCAATATTGATACAAGCTATCAATATCATGCAAGAAACAAGCAAATCACCTGAAAAGGATATTCCAAAAGATGCAGGAGAAGAAGCAAACAAGGCTAAAACCAATGGTCAGAAAGACATCAGAGATACTCAAGATGTAACTGACACCAACAAGATTACTGAAGGAGATAAGGAAAAAGATACAGAGACTCAAGACAAGAATGAAGAAACCAAGACTGATGAAGCAAAGGACACAAATGAAGGAGACAAACCAAAAGATGGTACTCCTAAGAAAACCAACAAGAGTACTACCGACGATGTCAAGGTGAATGTGGAGACGTCTGTAGATACTCGACAAGATGACATCATCACCAAGCAGTAGAAAGAGGCAAAATAGGTCACTCCATCACGCACAACAGAAAAGGCTGAGAAATTGGCAATGATGTTACATTCTACTGAGTCACAGAAGAAGAAGAAAAAGTCAAAGAAGAGTAAGGTGGATGTCTCATTAGATGAAGTCATTGTGATACCAAAGTGTGACCCTTCTACACTTGACTTTGAAGCCTTACAAGAATATGGTGAGATATGCCAAAGAAAGGCATTACAAGAGAAGCTGAAGAAACAACACAGGGACTCCATGGTACTGGAGACAACATGAGACATTCTACATCAAATGGTGCCTGATGTTGATATTGATCAAAGCAAGCCTATACTTGATCAATTGGCTACCCTCACCGATGCAATCACCACTTAGAACATTGATGCTGGGAAGGTAATTGAGGAAAGAGATGAAATAAAGTACCAACAAAAGCTAATAGAGAACATCAGCCAAGAAGTGGCAATGAATAAGGTAAAGCTATCAGAATTCATATCTGAATTAGACCCCATCATATCTGAAGCTATAAAATTAATCCAAAAGCTGAGCACAATGGAGAAGTTCACTAAGGAAAATAGTGACAATATAGCAAAGCTAGATGTAGATCTAGCAAATAGTGCTAATAGCTTGACCACAGATGGAGACAATGTAGTCAAACTGCATTATGAGAAGATAATTGAGGTAAAATGGTTAAGGCAGGAGAAATGGGAGGCAAAAACACATTTCAGAGAAGAAGTAACCAAGCTACAAGCTCAACTTCTACCAAATCTTACACTCCTCCAACAACACATTAGTGCAGCAAGGCAACTGATAGGTACTCCCAAGATTTCTGTCACTGACAACATCTATGATATGCATTCAAAGATCACACTTGAGAATATGGCTCTGGAGAACCTCAAAGACAAATGGGAGAAAATGATGGAAGACATGAAGTCTTCACATTCCCATATTTTTGATAAGCTCTAAGGTAAGACCTTTGCCCTTAATATCAAATAAAGGGGGAAATGATATGAGTATAAAATAAGGAAAATGTTATGTACATTCATTCATTCAGACGGGAAAATGGTAGATATGTATATGTATATTCATAAGGAGAAAATGATATGTAGAAGTAAAAGATATCATATGTACATATATACCAACATATACATAGGGCGAGTCATTAAATGACTGAGGATTATATATGTTGTATATACTTAATATTTTGTTAGTATTTTGCACATATCAGTTTTTGATACTAATGTCAAAGGGGGAGATTGATGATATTAATTTTCCATTAGTATACAAACAACACTTTCGGTAATGCCTACACTGAAAGATAGGAAAGAGCAAACCGAATATCAGATTAAGAGATAAAAAAAATGACTAAGTACAGAGAAAATCGATGACACAAATTAGTGTGTAAACTGAAAATCACAAAGTAGAAAGATAAAGTGGAACCCAAAATGCAAGTTATAGTGTAGATCGACAAGACAGATACAGTGCAATTGACAGAAAAAATTGAAGGACAGTCAAGCATGACTGACAGACAGAACTAAAAGTCAGTTGCAGCCCGCAAAAAGTGGATCTAACTTCCACGTTAGATAAAGAAAGTGTATTCTATTTATAGGATATTTAATTGTTTTTAAATCCATTTTTTTAGGGACAAGATACATGAATGTAAGTTCTTTAATCAGTCTAACTAATTTAAAACACATAGACTAGGAGATCAAGGTATAAGTTGTAAACTTGATCTTAGAGTTAACATTGTTTTTATCATAACTCGATGAAATCAATCCATCTATAAATAGATGATGCAATCATTCATTAGGAATTGATGTGATAAGAGAAAAGAGAGAGGAGAATAGAACAAGCACATCTATGGATTGAATTGAGAGTTTCAAGATCAAGAACAACAAAAGAAGGATTTGGTTAGCAGAATCAAGAATAGAGGAAACCGATAATCAAAGGTATTAATCAATCACAATTAGGTGATAATTCTTTTCTTGTAAGATAAATTGGATCTGTATCAGCAATGGGAGATTGCATTTACTAGGTCAATTTTTAATTTTCTATCATTCTAACAAGTGGAGAAAAGTGTAAAAATCCTTTCAAGGAAGGTGGATTTAATAGTCCAACATCAAATCTCTTAATCGAGTGCACACTTAATAGTGTTTCTAAAGCTCTTAACAGAGTAGACTTTAATAGGTCTCCACTGATACTCCTAATAGGGTAGATCATCAGAAGTGATCAAATTTTAATCTTTAGCTGGCCCCTTCCAATCTGAAGATAGTGAAGTTTTGTGGGTGCCATCCCCACTGCAGTGTTTACTTCCTAACAGGAGTTTTCCGCGATATCATATCTTGTGTTATGTGTCAATTAATTTCATGAATGATTCACATGTTTATTAATGTTATGAATTGATATAACTCACATCAAGATAGTATAGGTTAGATCAAATGGACATGAAATTGATTACGAAGGTTAATTGATTAAAGGATACAAAAAGATTTAGAGGTACTGATTCACCCCTCCCCTCTCAGTACATACTTCCCATTAATCCCAACAAGGGGTTACCTCCATCTTGTCTTTGAAAACTATGGGAAAAGCCTCAGAAGTATTAACATTGGATATGTGTGCTCTTGTAATGCTAGTTGACAGACCTTGCTTTGAATGGTCCAAAGAATTTAAGAGGGCTTGCTTTTGAGATGAGAAACCTTGCAGTAGTTTGAACATAGATATGTTTTCCTTGGTCTTCTTCAATTCTTCGACTGCACTATATTTTTCACTTGACCACACTGCGCTCCTGTAACCAACAAATGCATTTGGGGGAGGAGACATAGGAGCATTTGGCCCTTTACGAGGCATGGGGTTGTTGCTAGACCGAGGATCTGGGGGAGTTGGTTTTTTAATAGGAGGTATATCATCAGTGAGAGGTTCATTCCTGCTTCGTAGATTATACAAATTCCAACGATCATTTTGGAAGGCATGTACCTCAAATTATTTAGGTTCCTCCTCTTTCTTAAATGGGAACACAAACTCTTCTTCTTTTGTGTATGTATCCGAACCTTTTCCATTTTCACACTCGTAAGAATTGAACATCATGGCATTGAACTGAAAGGGTGGTTCATTGAGATTATAAGTATGATGGTAGTAGGAGTTGCCTCCATATCCTTCATGGCCTTGGTATGAGTTTGGAGCCCCTAAAATTTTTTCTTCTGAAGCTTCACATGTGTTTGCATTATCTGCGGGGATGCTACCATGGTTTGGTTAGCTGTTCCATGACCTAGTGGGCATCTTCTGACCGAATGGTTTCTCTTGTGTATTGTTGTTGTTGTAGGTATTGAAACCTTGATTCTGATTCTGAGGATAGGCATTCAGACCAGCAGATGTTCACTGGTATCCACCTTGGTTTTGGGATGGATTTAACTTCATCCTGGTGAGATCACTTGTGAGTTGTGACAAGGTTTTCTTCACGGGGTCTAGCTCAGAAGCCATGAGAGTATCCGGTTTGGTTTGGTGCACAACTCTTTGTTCTACAAACGTTGCTTTAAGGGCTTCGTAGCCCAGGTAGGTGATGGATGGTGGTGGGGTTGTGAATGGTTGTTGCAGAATTGGATTCATTGATGGAATGTGGGTGGCTAGAGTTTGACTATTTTCTGAAAATGGAAGTGGGTTAGTGGTGTTGTTAATGATGGATATGGCAGAAAAGTTCCCTTCTTGCAGATCCCTTTTCTATGTAAACGTAATGGCCTCATTGTACACTTTTTCCATTGTGACTTTATTT
>MU224729.1:10148-29921 GCA_018584345.1 Thuja plicata | reverse complement strand
TTGAATTGGTTGATAAATCTGGTTTTGAATTCATTCCATGCAGAGATAGATCCCCTTGGTAAATTAAGGTACTAGTTATACGAAAACTCTCCTAGAGTGTAAGGGAAAAGATGATAGACAACATCCTGGTGGGCAATCTCCTTGCAGTTGCAAATTTATTTGAAGGTTTGGATGTGCTCTTCTACTGTTCTTGATTTGCCATATATGAAACATGTACAAAACCTTTCCAAATTATTGGACAGTTCATAGAGTTGTCCAACAAAATTCAATGGTGAACTTTGTGCATTAGCGAAGAAAGCCATTAGAGGAGATTGTTGCAAATTCTGATTTAGCAAGTTCTGATTTTGATCTATTTGTTGTGGGAACAATTGGGACAGCGATGAATGATTGTTGTCTAAGAAGATTCTATGACTCGATGGGATGGTGAGAGGAGTTCTCTCTCATTTTCCCTTTTTCACTGCGAGGTCTACGATGGTGAGTGAGTTCAATGAACTTGCTTCTTTTTGGAGATGATCTAAGCACTCGCTCGAACTGCTCTAGGGAAAAGGATCCAATGTTTTCTAGCTTTTTAGTCTTGAGGCCCTCCTAGCGCCACTTTTGTTGAGCGTCATTTTTACACAATCCAACTTGCTAGGATATCGAGATTCAATTTCCTCTCTTGAAAGAATAACGAAGCTATTCCCAAGGTTCTCTGGGGTTGGGTCACAACTTGCTTGGTTACTCAATTGAAGATAAATGTGAATGTTCACGAGGAGGCCTTTGCTAGTACGTTCAAGACATCAAACTGTAAAATAATCTTTAGTACTATTTTTGGGGTTTTTTTGTTTTAACAAGATTTTTGATTAACTAAAAGTGCAATTTTGTATTTCAAGATGATTACTTTAGATTAAGAGAGAATTCAAAGGAGCAAGGTAACAAGAAGTAAAGTAAATTACTAAAATGAAATCCTATGGACATAAACCACTGCAAACCCTTCCTTGTGAATTGAATGGTGGAGAGATTTGGAACAAACCCAAGAGGTATAAATCAGACAAAGTCGCAATTCTATACCCAATGGATGCAAGTGTTTGGAGAGAAGATGAATTTACTCGTGCAAGATATTCAAAATCTATCAAATCATGAAGCCACCAAGATGTGCGCACCCACAAGACAGATTTATTGTTAAGCCCAATAAATGATCCCTTCCTCGCATTCGTCATAGCAAGGTAGATAGACAACAACAAACTCCAACTAAGGTAAATGCAAATTCAAAACATAACAAAACACAAGGCTCTTTGAAAATAATGAAAAATGTATGCACACATTCACCAATTTGCATAGATGGCAGCAATTAACACACCACAAATGAAGCACCAAATGTAGATCTTTATTGCATTAAGAATTAGACCTTATTACATTGATTTGATTACAATATATAGAGTTTTTGATCTACCAAATCTGAATGCCAAAATTAGGGCATCAGAGAGTCTAAATTTATGAAAATAAACTAAAACTAAAGCTTAGCTAAAATGAAACTATTTCTAATTGATATTGAATAGCTTGCATGGATTTTAAATCCATTTACAATCAATTTATCCATGCAAGAGGGATCAAAATCGTCAAGAAAAGAAAGAGAAAGAAGATAGGGTTTCTTTTGTGAACCAGAGTCTTCTTCTTGATTCTTGGAGTTATTCATTGGAATATTCATCTAGAGGTTCTTCTTGCGATGGGAACTGATAGGGGACCCTTAGTCCTTCCAAAAAAACTCAAGGTAATCATCAATCTAATCTGGAATTCAAATGGCATGCAAAAAGGTGATCTCATTGGAAACACTCAGATTTTCAGCCCCTGACCTCTACTCCAAAGTTTTAAATGCCCAAAATTTGCTATGTGTTGAACCACCCTGAAGGTCTAAAAGTTTTGGCACTTTCAGAGGCCGAAATGCCAAGAAAGCTGGAAGGAAGAAAGGCCAAAAAACTGGGAGGCCAAAAGGCTGAAAGCTGCATTGTTTGAGGGGCCCAAAAGGCTGAAAGCTTGTCTTTGGAGAAAATTGTTAAGTGTCAAGATTGATTTCCTCAACATGCTTAAGAGGTCAGAGGAGTCAGTTTGGCAAGACTTATGGATGTGCAGCCTAAAGCCTCTGTATGATCTCCTGAACTTCCTCGTAGTTTATCTCCTTCCTTTTTACCTTGTTGACATTTTTTTCTTACTTCTCTTTGAATTTTATCAATTCAGAAGCAAAGAACTGGATCTCCTCTTCGTGTTTTGACATCCTTAGCATCTCTTCTTTTGAATAGAATAGCTGTTGTAGGGCCTCCTTGGTACTGATGCCTGCTAGAATGTCCTTGAACTCTTGGACCACTTCTTTTGATGGTCGTAAGATATGTTTATCTTCGTCTCGGTACAAGTCAAGGCCAATTCCTGTGAAGAAAACATATATTTCTTCTACCCATTCCAAGACCTCTTTATGTTTCTCCAATATGGAGGCTTTACATTTCTTATAGACCTTAATGATCTTGGCAATCCATTTGGTCCAGGTCTCGAAGTTGTCGAGCTCTTCGCCTTCATATATTTTCACCAATATTTGGAAACATTGTTTCCTAATTATTTCTAGGATTCAGAAGGTGACTTGACATTTGTCTATCTTAGAGTCTAGCCCACCTTCATTATCCATCAAGTCTATAAAATTTGTAGCTTCAACCAAAATGACCCTATAAGGCTTATATATCCATTTGATGGCCTCTTCTTCATACTGCTCAAAGTCTCCTATCCAATCTGCACTTGCTTGGATAAATGATGTGGTCAAACCTACCGACAAGTCTGGGGTGTTCCTTTTTTCCAATACTATCTATAATGAGGCGTTTGGGCAACTTGGGTCAATAGGCCCAACCAACTTGTGAATGAACTTCTTCAAAGCTTCATTTTGTTCTGTTAATGATTTTATGGTTTCCTCATCCTTACTCATGAACCCTAGAGAATGATTAAGCCCTAAGGCTGCCAGTGTTTTTCTCCCTTCCCTACTGGGCTCCCCCAAATCCACCTCTTCAAACATGTAATCTTTTGGAGTTTCTTGCATTTGAGAGGTGCTAGTAGAAGGGACTGTAACTTGTGCCTTCCAGCGACCCCTAGTGTATTGGGTGACATAGGACATTGTCTATGCTGGTAATGTGACCCTTGTTTGGTGGAAGGCTTGCCCTACATAAGCCATATTTGTATCTTCACCCTCATTCTCATCTGTGTAAGTTCTTTTCCTCAACTGAATGTCTTTAATGAACCATGTAGGTTTACTAAATGTGGTGACTGGCTCATATGGGGCAACCTGAAGGACTAAATCCAAGTTTTGGGATCCTGTGGTTACTTCCTTATCTGACCCTTCTTCCTGTTCCTTTCCCTATTCATCCTCTCCCTATTCACCCTCTCCCTCATTCATTCCTTCTCCTTTTCCTTCTCATTCTTCCCTTCCCTCTGCTTCCTTTTCTTCTTCTTACGATTCCTTATCTTATTTTTCCTTGTCTTGGTCGTCATATCCTGAGGATCTAATCAACACTTCTGTATCAAGGCCTATCATAGCTTTCAGTTTGGTACTGAAAGGTGACACAACTTCTGCACTTATTGATCCTCTAGGGATTGGGATGGAGCAAGGAAAAGAGAATGATGGTGGTGGAGTAGGTGTTGGAAGAGTTAGAATAGGAAGTGGGAGGGTAGTAGTTGGAGGCATAGTTGGTGTTGGAGTTGGGAGAAATGGCGGTGGAGAAGGAATTTGAGGTGAGAGGGTAGTAGGTGGAGTAGGAATGTGAGGTGGTGGAGTAGTGGGAGCCTCTCTTGTGGCTTTATCCCCTTTTAGGTCTTGGGTTATTAGGGCATCTTGATTTACAGACCCTTGTTCTGTGTTAGAGCTCACCTCTGTGATAGGTACATTAGGTGCTAGATTGGTGAACTGAGTGGGAGGTGGAGTGAGGGTTACCTAGGGATGGAAGAGTGATGGAGCTCCCGTGCCATGCACTATTGCATAATCTGTGGTATCTTGACCTTGATCCAGAAATCCCTCTAGAGCTTCAAAGTTGGATATATGGAATTCATCTGTTCCTAAGGCCTCCAAAGGATTGTCTTGCTCCTTCGGGCCCTCTTTATGTTTCATGGTAGTTTCCTTTTCCTTCCTCTTTTGNGAGGGTTACCTAGGGATGGAAGAGTGATGGAGCTCCCGTGCCATGCACTATTGCATAATCTGTGGTATCTTGACCTTGATCCAGAAATCCCTCTAGACCTTCAAAGTTGGATATATGGAATTCATCTGTTCCTAAGGCCTCCAAAGGATTGTCTTGCTCCTTCGGGCCCTCTTTATGTTTCATGGTAGTTTCCTTTTCCTTCCTCTTTTGGGATCTTGTCCTTTTGACTAGAGGTACTTCTTCCTCTTCTTCTGGTTCTTCATATAAGGTTTCTAGTTGGGAATATGTAGAAGCTCTCTTCCTTTTATACATTTTCTTACCCTTTTCGGTAATAGGAGATTGTTCAGAAGGGGAAGGACCTTCATCTTGTGGGGCCTGTGATGATTGCATTGGAGGATCTATTTTTTCCAGTCATTTTAGTCTTCAGAGCTTTGTGCCTCAGATTTGATCCATACTCTACTACGCATTTGTGACCATAGACAGTGCTTGGCTTCTATGGGGGCACTTTCTTATATTGAGGCAGTGTATTTTTCTCCCCACGCTGTTTATCCACCTTCTTGGCTGGATCCATTAGTTTCTTCAAGATGATTGGATCCATCTTATAAGGCCTTTGGATCCAAGTTTCAGTTGTTCGGAGCACATGCCTAGCGTGAAACTCAATGTCATCGTTCTCATCTTTATTAACCGTGACATTCATGATGGGCCTGCCATATATTTATCCAAAGTGTAAATTTCCTCTAATACCCTGTCTGAATCATTTTCCCAAACCTTCGGGTGAATTTGGTTCTTCAAAGTATCCTTTGCAAGGGTAAGGGACATCCTGCAGTAATCTCTAAAACTGACATCATGATCATCGACACAATTGATCCAGTGATCTTCAAGATACAGTTCATGGATATAGAACCTGCCAATGATGTGGCTGTACATACCTATTGGGTCAAACCTAGGCCAGACTGTCTTGTAAAGCTGCAGTGGGCATTCATCCCATTCGAAAGAAAAGGATTTGCAAACCTTCATATCTTGTAAAGTATACGGGCCCAGCAGAATAGGAAAATCCCAGCAATGTTTCTTCTTGTACTTTATATGCTCATAAGTATCAGTGAGTTGTCTGGCCATTTCTAAAGTGATTATCCAGTCAGATGGATACCTGGGTAACTTCTTGGGTTTCAAAGTAGACCCCGCCACCTGTATGTATGTGAATGTCTTATATTGTATGTAGTAGGCCCCAATGGCCCTCACCTTGGCAGCTTCTTCTTCTGACATCCTTTTCGCAAAATCACCTTCAACGGATCAAATGATTGCAAAGATGAAGGCATCATTAACTATAATGTAATTAGGGCTGTCTTCTGACATGCTTGTCCTTTTCATCAACTATGGGTATACAATGTGCAGCCAGGCATTCAGATCATTTATGTTCCCCCTTTTGGTGAGTCCTGGGTAGTTTGCCTGTGCTGCCAATAAGTACACCACGTAAGTGCTCATATAGAATTTAGGGTTGCACGCTTTACTGCAACCAACTGTTCATCCAACCTGTCACTAATGATGCTTCCCCAATCAAACCTGGAATTATGACCTCTGATCTTCTCTATTGGGAGGATCATCAAATTCTCCAACTGGATGGACTGAGGTAATTCATATACCCGACTTAGTAGTGTCATGTCTGCCTGGATATCATCTTTCATGTACCCGCTCCTGAGGTCTATCTTATCCAGTCTATTTTTGGGGATAGGTTGCTCGAGGTAATTCTTATTGAAAATGTCATATTCCTCTGCCCCTTTTTTGTTGAACCATTTGTTGCCTTTTTCTATGAAGTCATAGAACTTGGCTATTCCTTTGTGGAGGTGGAAGATCTCTTCTATGATATCCAGTCTAATATCCAATACTACATGTCCCTTTGTATTTTGGAGCACCATTTTATCTGAGTTGTAGTGGTTTTCCAAGGTCATGATCATTTCGGATGATGTGACAGCCACTGGGTGGGTTGTTGCATTGACTAGGCCTGACATGAGTAGTGAGGTGCAATCCTCAGATCTCCTAGCTGGTTTGGAACATCTCATCAAGAATTGATCCCAATCTACCTTTCTGATATCAGTATCGATGATCTCAATGTGTTTGTTTCCAATCTTTGAAGGGGGAGTGTTCCCCTTGTATTAGTACTTCATCAGTGACGTGGTCCATTTCTCAGGCATTCCTACAAGGAAATATGCAAGTATCAGTGTTTTATTTGCAGAAGAAACTAAAAAGAACTGACTAATCTAGGAAAAAAAGAGTAAAAAGCTCTCTAAGTAGCCAGAAATGCAGATTTTGCACTTTTGGCCTTTTCGAGGTTTCAGATGCCGAAAACTAGTTCAGAGTTCGAAAGGGCCGAAAGTGCAAAAGAGCAGTCATCGATGAGAAAGACCTGTCAGAATTTTTGGTGTGCAAAAGTCTGGCAAGGATCTTCGGATGCCGAAAGTCCAAACGGGATCTCTTAGACTTCGAAAGCCTGAAATCCTGCAAGGCAGACAACACTTTCGCAGATTCAGATTTGTCAGAGTTTCAGGCGTTTCAGAGGTCTGAAACTTTGAAAAGGTTGAATCTTTGAGGAGCACTTGGGTGACAAACCTGACCTGGTTTTTGACCTTTCGGAGGCTGAAAACCTGCGATAGAAGAAAGAAAAAAAATGGAAAAACCCAAAGAGGGTAGACACGAAAGAGACGTCAAGAATGACAGGACAAGGGGAGGCCTCCCCCAAAAGGTCAAGGGTGCAAAGAGAACCCTAAGATTTGGGGGGAGGCACACAAAACCAAAAAACCCTAAACTACAAATAAAAAACCCTAAACCTGATAGCATAAAACAAAGAAAATGGTGAGCGAACCTACATCGAGGGCTAGGAGTGGAAGACGGGGGGCAAGAGGCCGCAAACGCAAAGAAAAACTGAGAGGAGGGAAATCAACGAAGTTGCAAAGTTGCGAGGAGCTTAGAGGTCACCGGAAAAACAAAGTGAATGATTTAGGGCCTTAAACCTTTATATAGCCCGCGGGGGGGATGTCAGCTTTTTCGGTGTTTTGGCGTCTGAAACATTGAAAGTCCGTAAGTAGACATTTTTGGCCTTTCAGTGTTTTCAGAGGCCGAAAACACCAAAAAGGCTGAGCTTCGGCCTTTCAACCATTTCAGTATTTCACAGGATTTGAGGTCCTCTGAAAGGCCGAAAGGGCGAAAAGGCCAAAAAAGTGTCTTGGCTTCGTTTAATAGGATAATAATGAGACTCATTTGCGAGGGATTGGTAAAGGGGGCAGACTCAAAAGACCAAAAGACACAAAAAAGAAGGGGGATCCCCATGGTTAGAGGACCAAAATGGTGTGTGTGTTGTGGACCCACAACACTTACATCTCCTCATGTAAGGGCCACTTGAGGTAAATTAATCCTCTTGTATATTAGTTTCTTTTATCATAGTTAGAATGCTTAATATTCATGAACTAACTATTATATTTGTTTTCTTGAGTTAAAGTAATCGGGTAATGAATTTGGTAGTTAGAAATGGAGATTAATTGCAAAACAATCAGTTTCTTAAATTTGCACCAACCACTATTATACTAGCTTACTAGTTACCTGCAACCACTACTATACAAATAGGTTCCCTTACATCATTTTCTTTGTTTCATCTAGCTATTGAATTTAGTTAGTTTTCTTTACATAGTTGATAGATGACTTGGGAAGTCCTTGACTACACATACAATGCTATCATAATCCAAGTATATACACCTCTGGTTGATAATTAAATGAGCCTCCCTAGATCAATAGGTTACTTAATGAAGGATTATTTCCCCATTAAGCACAAGCACTGAACTATTTGCACCAATATATTGTGCATAGTGGAGATTAGTAATTTTTGGCACTCTATTCGGGGATGACGCTAAGGACTTAGGAATCCTAAGTTAGATTTGATTACTTGATATTTTTTCATTATGGGAGATGTTTTTTTATCTTTATGAATATTAGACCTTAATTAGTTTCAAACTATTCACTAACAAATGCACAGGAAGACATCTTATAAGATTTCAACTCTTATTCGTGCAGTGGAAAAGGGATTACTTAGGAAGGTTTCTTCCCTCTACACAATGTCAAAAAAACATGCAGTTCGGTACAATCAAAAGGCCGAAAGTTAGACATAATAATGGAGCTAGAAGACACTATTGACACTATAAGGGGCTTAGACTCTTCTGAGGAACTTGATCAACAACAAGCATCTATAGTAGAAGGGGAAACACCCTCCACAATGGGTGATGTAGAGGTGGAAAACTCTGCAGAAGCAATTACGTTTGATTTTCCTTTCCAATACCAAGAGAGGGTTGCTATCCACAATTATACCTCCATCGACCCTATTGTAACTTGTATGGCCTAATAATGGAGGACCCTGATACCTTCTTATTTGAGTTTGATGTGTTGTGTCACAATATGACCATACAAATGATATCTACAGACTTAAATTATTTCTAGCAATCTTGAAGAACACTACCTTGAGATGGTTGTTGGGGCTAGAGGGCATATTAAGAGTGTACTTATGTTGTGTTCTCAATCACAAGGAAGTATTGCAAAATACCTAAGTTGGACATTTAGATATGATTGAATGAAGGGTAGTTTTAATTATATCAATGATGGATGAGTGATTCTCGGTGGTCAAGAAATCATCAACATACATAACCAAAAAAGTGATAGTATCATCCTAGTAGAGATTTGGATCAAAATGGCAATGAGTGAACCCAATTGGAAAAAGGAAGGACTTCATCCTAGCATACCAAGACCAAGAAGCATGTTTGAGGACATATAGAGACTTTTGAAAATAAAAAATGGGTGAAGGATCGTGAACAAACCCTTATGGATGCTAAATGTATATTTCCTCTTGAAGGTCACTATGAAGAAATGCACTCTTCACATCCTTCGATGAACTTCCCATCTATGAGCTAACATAGCAACGACCATTCAGACAAAAAATATATTGGAAACTAATGCAAAAATCTCAAAGTAGTCAATCCTAGGATCCTCAAAGAAGCCTTTGGAAGGAAAGTGGGTCTTATGTTTATCAACCAACCCATCTAAAGAAATTTTTTTTTGATAGATCCACTTGCATCAAACAAGTTTTCTTTTCTTGGGAAGAGGGAAAATATCCCAAGTGTGGTCACTCTCCAAGGAATTGAACTCTTCCTGCATAGTTGCATTCCACTTGGGGATACCTTAAGCTTCTCAAAAGGATTGTTATTCATATAATCATTCTTTGAAATCTATATTGCTATCTAAATTCAATTGTTTTCATGAGAACATGTCAACACAAATAAATGTCAAGGGATTACAATGAATATGAGGGTGACCCGACATCTGTGGCTTTATATAGCAAATTACAACTATATGAATAATATACCTAAGCTATAAAAATTCACCCAAGGGTCGAACTAGACCCAAATATGCCTGCAGGGGTTTGAACCTCGGTGGATGGCTTCCTATAGACCATCATTAAGACTTCCAACATTATTGTTTTTCTATCATTTTATTTATCATCATGACCGATGAAATTCAATTTTAAAACCAACCAAATCATTACCTAGCTACAATTTAACTCCTATTCCAATGTACTTATTATTGTTGACATAAAGTTTCTTATGGTTTCTTATGTTGAAGAAAGCGGTGTAGAGTGAGGGAATTTTAATATATAACTTTTTATTTTATTTTTTGTGCAGTCCAAGGGTATTGCAATTTAGGAGACTAAATTTAAAGTATTAAATAATATATAAGTTAATCTATGTTGCAAAGGAAAGGAAAGTTCCTTTTATAGTCCATTATACCAGTCATGTTTTTGGGTCTACATATGATGACAGTCCTATAAACGAGGCATACATACCCTAGGCACTGGCTATGGGGCATGAAATTTGCACCTACCCCACTAGTCAGTTCACAGGAACCTGTACATGTCTAATCAAAACAATACTGCACTATTGAGCTGCTCAGTTTAGTTTTTCATAAATTTATAATACTTTTGATTAAACTTTTCTTTTAGGTAAAAATATTATTTTATTTTAAATACATTTATTTAAATTATTTTAAAATTTTTATATAAATTTATTTATGTTAATTTTTTTAAAAATAAATTTATTTAAATTATTTTAAAATTTTTTATAGAAATTTATTTATGTTTATTTTTTAGAAAATAATTTAATTTATTATTTTAATGTTTAATATATTAAGATGATATCTCATTTTAGTAATTTTCATCAAATGTATTTTTGGTTTAGGGATTTTAGTTGTTGCATCAATTTAATCTTAATCTTTTCACTTTGAAATGTGTCCACAATTTGCTATTGGAAAGAAATTTTTACCTTATACTCTTCATTATTCTATATATTTATATTAACAATTTATAAAATTCTTTTCCTAAACCTAAATCTTTGAGGTGTGCTTAGTACTTCATTAATGAAGAGCAAAAAAAATGACCAAATGAAATCTATAGCACCAAACATCAAGCCTTAGATAATTTTATTAAATATATTTCTCATTTAGATAATTTTATTATTATCTAAACGTTTCCCCATTCCCCAACATCAACTCAAAAAAATATCAAGTGAGGAATAAAAAAAACTTCGCTATACAAATTAACAAATAAATAAATTAAATTACACAAATTTACTTACATATTATACCAAACAAAGAATGATATCATGGTTTGTATTGATAATATATGATTTGTAAGTATTTTTTTTAAATGTGAAACTTTATTATTTATAATTATTTTAATTAGAATAATATCATTTTCATTAACAAACTTATTATTTTAATTTAATTATAAACATTCTTTTAATTGTAATTTAATCTAATTTAACTAATTGAATTAAAACTTGACTAATTGAATTGAACTAATTATTTTAATTAGAATAATATCATTTTTATTAATAAACTTGTTATTTTAACTTAATTATAAACATTCCTTTAATTGTAATTTAATCAAACTTAATTAATTGAGTTAAAACCCTACCTCTAATGAAATTTGAACTTGTGACCTCCCTTTCAAAAGTACAAGGTCTCCACCACTAAACCAACTTAGACATATTATTTTCTTTAACAGCCAATCATGTATTGTACTATTGAAAAAATTTACTAATTGACTTTCCACAACACTTCCCATGGCACACCAAAGTTTAATAGTTAGGCCCCGTTTGTTTGGGGAATTGGAATTTGACTCAAAACCTTATTATCACAAAAGTAGGTTTTGAAATCCCAGTTTTGCATCTTGGGGAATTGGAATTTGACTCATAACCTTATTATCGCAAAACCAAGATATGATTTCTAATTCCACCTATTCATGGGAAGATGATGCCACTCATTTTGGTGTCTAAACCCGGTTTTGAGAAGTGTCACTCCCAATTCCGCAAAACAAACGGGACCTTATAGAAGCGCGAATGACACTAAAGAATTTTGTGAACACATCCAGGCCATAACAATCTACCTCTTCATAGCAGGCAGGCAAGAATTTTACAGGTCAGTGACCAGGATTTTTTTTGGACGTTTCACTAATTCATTAATAAGTATAAGACTGCCAGTTGAGGTTCAATTTTTCTTAATGTCATAGAACCTGAAACACAGGAGCAGAAATTCCATGCAAGAGCAAGACAATAGAGCAAAGAATTTGTGCATTCATGGTGTTTGAAATTTGTAAGAGAAAAAGCATAAGACCCCTCCAATTCTTGAAGCAACTCCAATTCATCATGCTGCTATTAAAACAAATATTCCAATTAATATAACAGAAGCTTCGTTAAAATAGAAAAAACATTTTTCTTTCATAATTAAAAATTGTGAGAATATTTCAACTACTTAAATCTAAACAGAAAATAGATCTAAACAACCCCATGAAAACATGGGTAAAATTTGTTTAAGAACATTTCAACTACTCAAATCTAAACAGAAAACACCCCATGTCTCATTAAGACATGGGTAAGCTACACAATGTTATATATGAAACATCAAGACAGTGCACTACCATGCTGTCCCTAGTATTTGCAAATTTATGTCTTCAAACTTGTGAAACTGGTAGCCAACTCTGATATTTTGTTCTATTTTAACTAGAGGCTCCTATATTGTATTGATGTCTTCATTTTGTGAACTGTTAACAGTATCGTTAACAGTATCTAGTATAAGATTAATAATAAAATAGAACTTTAAACATAACAATAAACTCCACTGACATTAAAAATATATAACCAAAACACTAATAAATCCTCAGCACCTATAGTTTTTAAATACTTTGACAGTTACTGTAACTTATGAATGTCTATTGAGGTGTCAGTACACATGTAGATATGAATGGTGATTTATTATAGGCGTTGGCTAAGTTCTAGACAGAATGAATCAAAGATAAAAAAAACTGTCAAACCTTTTTTCCCTCAAATTTGTGAAAACACAGTAAGTTTTTGCCAAATTTTTTGTGGTTTTGGACCACAAAATTTGTAAATCATGAAGAACAAATGCTGAAAACTTTGCAAAATTCTTCCAGATTTTTCAAATTTGATCACTAGTACATTCTGTCTAAAGCTTAGCCGTATCCTTTATTATAAGGCCTTGACATTTGGCCCACTCAAAGCTCAAAAACAGTCAAAGATCCAGGGTAGCAGCATGTATCACAGAGCCCTGGAGGCCTGATGGTTTCTGAATGCCAATCAACTTGAATCTTCCACCTATCTCACTTGGAGGTTCCAGTATACAGAAATCTTGACCTTGAATGATATCCCATCTGCTCACAAAGATTTTATTGCTGACCGCTACAGCAGAGTTAATAAATTGGGCCCAATCCTCTGTTGGAAGAGGCCCTAAAAACTGCAGCTTATCTTGGCTATAGTCATATTCAATGAATTCCCTACCAGAAAAGCAGTAAAAGTGTCCAAATGCACTTAGGAAATGCCAACTCTTGAATCTATTCTCCATTGTTTTCCAGGTTCTGGTGTACGAATCAAAAACCTCAAAACTGCCAGAATATCCCATCACAAAAAACTTGGCATCAACAAAAACAGCTTTAAAGTAGGGCTCCGGACAGGTGTTCATGTCAGGGAGAAGATCCCACTTGTCTTCCTCCACATTGTAAACTGAAGCGCTGGGGACGGGATTACCAAACCTGCCATACCCTTCATCAATGTAAAACCTATCATACCCTCCACCAACATAAATCAGTCCTCTGTGCTCATCCACTGCGGAGGCAAATCCATTCACACATCTTGGCATTTTGACACCCTCTCGCCATTTCGAACAAGTAAAATCGTACACCCACACACAACTTCTTGTAGAGTCGGCAAGAAAATCCGTGATCAAAATCAGTTTTTGTTTGAAGAAATGGCAGTGAAATATGCCGTTAGTTTCTGCAGGAATGGGCGGCAGACTTTTGCACGAGTTCTTCTCCAAGTCGTAAACCGCTACTCTGTTGCAAATTCCGTCTATTTCTTGGAGCATACAAATCCGTTGCTCAGAGATCTTCAGTTTTTTTCTTTCTTCATAAAAATGGGGGCTTTTCAATGCCGCGCTCCAGCTTTTGCATACACATCTGAGATTGTGATGAGAGTTCAACTCCACCCTCACCAGGCATTCCCTCCCAATTTCATCTGGAAGACCAGGAAACAGAGATCCCATTGCAATTACAGCAAGTTCTATGTTTCTCAAAATTTGTATTTTTGTGATTTATAGCAGAGAAGGGTATGTGAAATTGCTCACGGTTTTTGACAACCGATCTTCTCTATATAAAAGCAGGATGTTCGTTTTCTTTTCAGTTGTTGCCGACGCAGATATTATTATTAACTCATTCCAATCTTAGTGTGGAGACAAATAACAGTTATTTCATTTATTTATAGTTTTTTATTCTATTCTAAATTTTTTCATTTATTTATTTAATTAGTCAGAGGCTTTTAATGCTGGAAAACTTGTTTCACATCATAAAACTATTAAAAAAAACCTACAAAACAAGTTTTTTTATCATTCTATTCTCTGTTTTAAAAAAAAAAACATATATATTTAAATATTNTTAGTGTGGAGACAAATAACAGTTATTTCATTTATTTATAGTTTTTTATTCTATTCTAAATTTTTTCATTTATTTATTTAATTAGTCATAGGCTTTTAATGCTGGAAAACTTGTTTCACATCATAAAACTATTAAAAAAAACCTACAAAACAAGTTTTTTTATCATTCTATTCTCTGTTTTAAAAAAAAAAACATATATATTTAAATATTATCAATAAGAAAAAGAATGTGAAAAATCCATATTTTATTATTATGCAATCTTCTAATAAGAATGTTCTTTAATATTATCTTTTTTATTTAAATATACTATTTTTTTATGTTTTAAAAAGCGAAAAGAAAAAAAATAAAGAAAGGAAAAATTAGCTTTATTCTATTTCTTCTTCTTCTTCTTCCTTTTAAACAATTATTTTTTATTAATTTTAACATTTTTTATATTATTTATGTATTACAAGAAAATTATAAATAAAAAAAAATATATTAGACTTATTCTTTTATTGATATTTTAATTATTATAGAATAAAATCATATGTTTATATTAAAATCTATCTCTTTAAAAGCAAATGAGACATACTTTATGAGAGTGATCCCTCATATATTAAAATTCTACATATAATTTCCTATCTGCTTATCCTTTGAACCTCCTCTATGTGCAAGTGCTAGTTAATTTTTGTTCTTAATGCCCGAGGGGTTTCAACTTTCTTGGCACTTGCAAGAAGGTGGAATAAATTTGTGTTGCACTATTTTCTTATTCATTGATTTATTAGTTTCAAAATGCACACGTTGTCAAGTTAACTAATCAAAAGACCAAACTATCTAATGATTTAAAGGAGCTAATAATAATGCATAACAAAAATACAAATTATACAAAAAAAAACATAAGTAATACAAACTAAAAATAGAAAGATTTTATGAAATTCTTGGGACTTTAGAGATCATTAAAACTAATAACAAAAACCTTTAATGAGATACTTTCATTCTTTCAATAGTAAAAAACATATCTACAATATAATATGGCATCTCTTAATAGTCATCTATATCTTTATTTTTACATATTTTTATGTGATGTTATTTATAAAAAACATGACAATTCAAAATAGGACCAATTTATACTTGCATCTATTATCATTAGGTCATATTTTAATTGGATTCTATTATCTAGAAATACCAGAAATAAATGTTGTAGCAGTGTAACTTAAGTTGCCATGAATATGTTCACTTAATTCTAGAGTGTATGGAATGTGTAGAAATATAGGCGTTTTGACTTTAGAATAGAAACATTGAATTTTTTTTATTTTTTTTAAAATAGACAATGATGCAGGAAAGAGCACAAGGAAAACACACAAGGGAATAAAATAACTAGTGCTAACCTCTGTTTCCAGAAGCACGACAGTTGCGTGTCTTTTCGCGTTTCAATGACAACAACATGTTTCAACGGGAGAATCAGTCATTTTGAGGTCGTATGCAGTTAAAAGAATTTTTGTTTTGTTTTTATTAGTGTTGAAACTAACAACTCATCGTCACTTTTAAAAATTATTGGTTGTTTCTAGTTTATCTGTCACTTTTAAGAATTGAACTTTTCTGGTTTATCTGTCACTTGTTTCTTCATTAAACTTATCATCAAAGACCCTTAAAAATCACATAACAAAGTATGTTATTTAAAACACTTGTTGATCTGATCCTAAGTAGGAACTAACTTAAGTTAACAACAATTCAACAATATCATGGATTATTCAAACTACCTAATGACCCCATTAAGTCAAGTGTACAACCATATATTTCAAACGTGGGTCCTCAATCTTGGTGTGTGGCCTTGTTTCCAACGTTTTTTTAATTTTGTTATAAAATAATTGCAGTATAGATTATAATTCATATATTGATTGAAATATTCAGCAAAAGAAGAGAGTTAAAGAATTGGCATTGCAAATTAGGTATGATTTTTTATACAATTGTATTTTTTCAATAAAAAAGTTTATGTTTTAAGTTTTTGAAACAAATATATTGATTGCATAAATTTTTATTTTGAAATTGTATATACTTGTAAACATATTTTGAGGAACAATGGATGGTGCTTCTTCAAATCCTTTTATTCCTGAATCACAGAGCCAACACATGAGCCCCATAGACTATAACAAAACAAAGAGGGAATTTGACCAAAAGTTGTGGAAGATTGTTACAATAACTGGAAATTATTCAATGGGAAATTATGGTAGTTCTGGAAGTAAGCAATGGAAGTGCTCATTTTGCAAGACATACAAGTCTAGTGCAATTGCACGTGTTCGATATCATTCGTTGGGATTCGGAAAGAGGGAACATATATTTATTTGCAAAGCAATTATAAAATAACGAAGAACTGATTTGATTAGAGAGTTTAATTTTATAGTCTTTAAAACCTATTGAGGAGAAATCCAAAGATTCTCAAATAGCGATGTCACATGCTTTAGGTGTTTCTTCTACTTCTATTTATGAATCTCAAATTGGGAAAATGTTTGATGCTACTGACAAAAATAATGTAGATGCATCTATTGGAAGACTTTTCTTCGGTTGTGGAATGTCATTCAACAAAGCTAGGTCTCTTTTATGGAAAGAGGCTATAAGTATGGTCAATAATGCGTCTAAAGGATATGTGTCTCCAAGTTATGAAAAACCTCGTACTATTACATTCTAGATGATGAGAAGAAACACATTGAAGAAAGGCTGCAAGATTTTTGAGCTAGTTCGTCATATGCAGGTGTTTCCATAGTTTCAGATGGTTGGACTGACTTTGCACATCGACCACTAATTAATATTCTTGTTTCTTCACCAAAGGGTACAATGTTTATCAAATCACATGATACTTCAGTCCATGTGAAAGATGCAACATATTTGGCAGGCCTTTTCCGAGAAGCAATTGAACAGGTAGGGAGAAATAATGTTGTAGAAGTTATAACTGATAATGCTTCAAACAATGTTTTGGCAGGAGGGTGGATTGAAGATGAATTTCCAAACACTTTTTGGACACCTTGTGCAACTCATTACATGAACTTGCTTCTTATAGATTTGCACATTAAGCTTCCTTGGATTTGTGATGTAGTTGCAAATGTTAAAAAATATAACATTTTATTGTGAATCACTCTATGTCACATGTTATATATAGAAAATATGCTTCTTTGCAACTCTACTTAGATGTGCTTCTAATCTTATTATGGTTGACCAAATTGTAAAGGTAAAACAAGCATTAAGGAAAATGGTCATGTCTACTGAATGGGAGAGATGGAGGGATCGATCAAGTATCAGTAGCCAAGCATGTGATGAAATTTATGATCTCATAATTGTTAGTGGGTAATTTGTATTTTGGCAACAGGCAAGTGATCTTCTAACACTTTCTTGGCCTACTCTTGGTGTCCTTCATCTTTTTGATAATGATAAACCATGCATGGGATATGTGTTTGAGAAGCTAGATCAAATGAGGGAGAAGATAAAAGATATATTTTTTGTTGGGGAACCATAATTTGATCAAGAGACACATGATATTATTTGTGAATTTAGTTTAAAAAGATGGAAGATGCTTCATAGTCCTCTTCATTCTGTTAGATTTTTACTTAATCCAAAATGGTTTCACAAAAGACCATGGTTAGATGATGAGGTTTTCACGGGAAGGAAAACCTACATCGATAGAGTTTATCCAACTAGAAAGGATCGTACTACAATCAAGGAGGAAATGTCAAGATATATTGATGGCGTAGATATTTTCCCCATAAAGATGTTTCATTTGATCAATTGAATATGGAACCCAAATTATTTTGGGAGAATTATGGAACAAAAACACCACTACTACAAAAAACTACAATTTGTGTGTTATCCAAGGTAAATTTTTGCATCGTTAGTCTTATGATTGTTGAAATTGATTTGATTATTAATTTATTTTAAAATGCTAATATTATTTACTTTTATTTTACGTAAACATGTTTCTAGTGCTTCTACATGTGAAATAAATTGGAGTGAGTATGCCTTCATACATTCTATGAAGTGTAACATGCTTGGTAGCAAAAAAACAAGAGATCTTGTGTATGTTCATTCAAATCTTTGACTATTATCTCGAGCTTCTACTAATTATAAATCAGGGCCTCATAGGATGTGGGATTATGGTGGCTCAATGGATGATGGAAATGATGAATTGCCAATAGAAGTACTTGAAGATAATGTAGAGGAAAAATTACTTGCAACTAGAATGGAGAGAGGCGAAACAAGCAAAAACATTGTAAGTGTTATTTTATGTAATTGCAAACAATTATGATAATTATATTTTCTCTTTCGAACTAAGAATAAGTTTAAATAAAATATTTTAACATGATCTATGATATTTTTAGTCTTTATTTTATTATGTTTTATATTTTACAAACTTTAGCTTCATGCATGTTTACTTATATGGAATAAAATTTGCATGAAATTATATATAATATTTAAAAGTTATCTATGATTTATTTAACTTCATGCATTTTTACTTCTATGGAGTAAAAATCACATACATACATACATACATACATACATACATACATATATATATATATATATATATATATAAAAGATCCCAAGAGGATCCTTTGGCTGAACTTCTGTAAATTTTAATTAAAATAATAGATTTTCATGTGCTTTCTTTGTGGTCTTAGAGAATTAGACAGAAGTTGCAGAAGGATTGTTTCTTTTTTCTTTGTATTTTCCAGATATAAGTAAAACAGTAAATAAAAATAGCAGCAAATAAGAAGTAGGCTGAAAATAGTATACAATAGTATCATATCAACCAACCAGAATAGCTACAAATCATACCAGGCAAGATATGCATCCAGTATGTCGGCAAGGGTGTTTACAAATAAGGAATGATGACGCCAGCTACAGGACTGAACTAGCCACGCACCAAGGGCAGAGATGGATGATGTAAGCCAACCAGCAGATCACGTGCCAGCTGAAAGGCAGTCATACAACTGTTGTAGTCACACCAAGGCAGCCTAAAGACCCCAACATGCGAAACAAGACCCCCAACGTACACTGCACAAGCACTCCCAATGCTAAAACTTAACACTCTCTGTCAACTCTGAAATAATACTATAGAATATTGTTGAAACCATCTATTGGGGTTTGCGTCCCAATAGCAAGACTCTAGGGTTTGCGTCCTAGTTCTCTAGAATCGCTCCTCAGAGAAAAATCGCAAATACCAAAAATGAAGATGTAAAAGATAATGAAAGAATGAGCCAACATCTCCTTTTATCTCCCTCTCAAAGCCAATCGAACCATAAAGGGAAAATATGCTTTTCCCTTTATTATAAAATGACATCTTTTAATTAAAAGCTTTTATGTATAGGAAAAACACCCCTCTCCTCAAATAACATAACTTGATGTGCCAGAAGGTCTCGGGATGATGAAAATAAGTTATATTAATTTAAGACCTTTCCAACGAGCTATAACACATAGGCCTGTCTGACCAGATGAAGCCAAAAACCCCTTATTACTCCAATTAGCTATATAAATAGCTTTATTTTAATTTATTTAAACGAAAAATTAGGAAATATTAAAAATATTTCCTTTTATTCTACTGGAAGCCAAAACAACCAAATAATCAGTGAA
>MU224728.1:758279-775172 GCA_018584345.1 Thuja plicata | reverse complement strand
ATCCTGGGTGTAAGGGCAATCTTGCATCACCCAAAAATATTTCTGTTTTCTTTTCAATAAGGGCTACCTTGTGTAGAGCTACTATTTATGGAAACTTGCTATTTTTAGTAAGTTGGCCATACGATCTTGGAATGTTCTGATTTTGCATGTGGAGGTTCATCTCAGTCATATCAGCTTGCCAGTTAAGTTTCATGGCTAGATCAGGTCTAGTTTTGAAGATATTGAAAATTTTCGGTTTTGAAAATAGGGTACAGAAACTTCGAGCTCAGTTTTGAAGGCTTTAGAGGCCCCGGATGAGGTCAAAACTTGGGCTCAGTGATGCTTGAATAATTAAATTGTTGTAGAGCGCTTCGTGGCATTTTCGAAATGGGGTTATAATAGTCAATCGAGTCAACAGGTGATGACTTATGGTCTCCGGAAGTTGGGTCACCTGAAATAGAAGAAAATAATTTTCCTTCAAAATTTTTGGGTTTCAAAAGTTATTTTGAGCCGACTTTGATGTACTAAATTGAAAAATAAAATAATTCTAAGTTTGGTCGGCCCTAAGGGCTAAATTTCTAGAACCTTCTCGGGTGGTGGAAATTGCCTATATAAAGAAGGCTCGTAGTGTTGTTTTAGGCAGTTCGGGATAGTTCTAGGAGATCTGGGTAATAATTCGAGGCTTTTTCCTACAGAATATTGTAAGGGGAATGCCCATGTGGCTTTGCATATTGTAATTCTGAGAGTTTGTAATTCCGCATTTGTGGAGATAATAAGAAGTCCATTCTCTGTTCTTGCAAATTGTTGTTACTTCTCTGTTTCTGTTATGTGTTTGTGGTATTAAGGGGAGCACCCTTCATCAATATCAGTGAAAAAGTGGTGGAGAATAAGATAGGATGAGTAAAGCAGTTAGTGTGGCATCTACCAATGGGAAGAGCGATGATGTGGATGAAGATGCTGAGGGAAAGAGGAACTTCTCTGATGATTTTTTGAAGCTATTACCTAGATATACACAAAACAAGAGGGAAAATGCCAACATATTGACATATGAGTACTGCAATATTAGAGATGCCCAGACACTAGGGTCTACAGGTTTTTCTCTTTACAACTACTTTTATAAGAATGCTTATAAGGCCATACCAATATCAAACCCTTGGAGTAGTGGTTTGGCTAGGTTAATAGTTCCTGATGTTTTTGTAGACGTAGACTTGTTTCTATGTCTAGTAAACCACTATGACCCCTTGTCAAAGACAATTAAAAAGAGTGATGATACTACATTATTAATTTTGAATAAGAATTCTTTTATGCAAGCCTTCAGCTTGTATAGTACCATGTCTACTCAGATTAACCTAACAAAGTAGGAGGAAAGATATAGGTTATAGCCTGGGATTGCTAGGAATCAATTATAGAAACATATCCTTAAAGAGGTCAGAAACTATATTGTCCCTTTACCAGGAACTGCACCTTATTCTTTCAAAGATTTACATTTTTATATCAAATAAATTGCATATGCTTTGTGTAAGGTGTTGGGTAGGGATGGAGGAGATGAGAAGATAAATGCTAGAATTTTGATTATGGTTTTAGATCTACAAGATGTGCATTCCAGCACTAGCTATGACTACATTCAATATATCATGGACAGGATGCATGAAGGGTTTGTGGCCATACAGAAGAAGGATAAAGATCCCAAATTCTTACACTATTCTATTCTGATGCATCTTTTATTGCATTTTAATTATGACATCATGGATGTAAACAATTTAAACACCCAAAGAATTTTTTATGACCGGCCTAAACCTATCCAATTTTGGATTAAGATATGGAATTTCACTGCCAAGGACTGTGATTTCAGCAGATTTGAGAACTGGATTGTTTACCCTTTGATGCAGAGCTTGGGTGTTAATAAAACTAGACTTCCAATGAAGGTGTTACAATTGCTTAGACCATGTGAATATGTTGACAAGTGGGAAGGTGACCATAATTGGGGAGACTTTTATTTAGAGGAGAATTTCACGATGATCAGAGTGTATGGATGCTCACATCCTCCCCATGTCCTACCATATCATGTACCATCAAGAGTTAAAGCAATGGAATTTATTTGGCAGCTCTTGTTAGCTGATAATGAACACTTTGCACCACATAGGAAGGGGACATTAACCCCAAGGCAGTTCAAAATCTTTCAATTTACAATTGTCAAAGGTGCTATTGATTTAGTAAGTAAATGGTTGGAAATTTGTAAGATGGGAGCAACACTGTATAGATATATCGATCCAGAGGGATTCATTACAGGAGCTAAAAAACTCCTAACTCCACCATACCAAATACATATGTGCATGGTGATTGTGTGGAGGAGGATGAAACTAGGAATATAATTGATGAAGGAGAAGTGAGGGATAGAAGAGAAAAAAATCCAAGAGCTGTTGAATTTAGAAAAGTAAATAAAAGGGAAAGGAGTAGAATTTGGAGGATTTTACCTTGATTTACCATATTTTGATAAAATCAAAGCTATGTTGGACAACTTTTACACACTCTGTGAACAGTTGGAAAGATGCCTAGATGTAGAAAAGGGAGGACAAGAACATGAATATTTAGAGTCTGAATATGAAGATGAGAGTGAAGAGGAATATGATATCCCACCTCATATGGATCAACCACAACAAAATGTTGTAGAAGTTCAAGTACAAGGAGAAGAGGGACATATTATAGACTTGACTAAAGTTTCTCAGCCTGATGATATAGATGAGCCTTCTACCAGGAGGCAAAAAGTTGATCTTGGTCAGACATCTCATGATAAGACTTACATGAGAAAGGAGAGAAAAAAGGATATAGTAAGTGCTCTTGTTCCTAGTAATAGAGTATATGATCATAATTTGATAAAGGAAATCAGGAAAGTAAAGAAATTACAGCAAGAGGTAGAAGAAAACATAGAGTTTTCTCTTAGAGCATGTATACATGAGAGATTGATCCATCAACAACAGTTCTTGACAGATGATAATTTAATTAAAACTGATGAATTCAAAGATTTCCTTAGATGGCGAAAGCAGGAACATATTACAAATAAATTGAGAATAGCTGGTGAAGAAGAAGTGAAAAATGAGGCTCTCTTAGCTCTACAAACATATGATCCTAAAACTAAAGACATCACTCCTGAAGAAGCCAGAAAATTAGTGTTGAAAAGTGGCATGTTACTTGCTGAAGGCTGGGATTTAGCCTCAGCATTTATAATAAATCAAATAAGAAAGAAATCAGATTTAAAAATGACCACTGAGATACAAATTGGTGATATGATCAAGGGATTCAGATATAGTCCAAATTCCCAAGCATTTGCCATGTGGAGTCTATGTCCAAAAGACCAAAAGCCTCAATTGTTGAATATTCAAGAGAGCATGGCGGGAAACCAAATGGTATGGATAGTTCAGAACATAGGTGATCTGGAGATTTCCCAAATAATGACACACTCAACACATTTGAATGAAGATAAGACAAAGCAATTGTCTGAGAAATGTGGTATCCTAATAGAGGAGGCTAGTACCCTAGCTAAGGATAGAGAACTATGCCACATCAAGATTCATTAGCAAGATAAGGTAATTGTTGAATTGACTAAACAATTGTTGGAAAAGATAGAAGTGGTATATGTACCCTCAGAATTGCCTCCCCATATAGAGGAAAAGGTTGAAATAGGGGAAGAAGTAAAAATATATGATATGGCTAAGAAAGATAATGAGATTGCCATAAATGCATTTTTGAATATACTTCAACATAGGATTGATATCTTAAAAGATAAAACTGATATAATCCTAAATGCATACAATAAATTACCCACTTTACATGTTGAGGTGACAGGGTACATATCCATTTTGACTCCTTTTTTCACAACATGGTCTTCCAGGATACAACTATTTGAGAGGTTGGCTTATTTATAGCCACAGGCTATATCTACAAGAGATTGTGATAGAGGTAGAGGATGAGATAAAGAAAATAAATGTGACTTTACCTTTGTTTAAAGGTAAATTAAATCAGATAGAGGCAAAGATGAACTTGTTTGGACCGAGTTTCAATAGATTTATTCCTCCACTTAAGGGAGAAAATGATCAGATTAAGGAATTGAAGGCCTGGAAAGGTGAATTTGATAGCAGACTGCCTAGTAAAGAGGCATTTATCATAGATTTTGATCTTGATATGGAAGGTTTCAATAAGATTTTGGATAAGGATTTTAACGCAGAGAGTGGCATCAATAAATTTTTAGTGGATGTCAAAGGCATAACTGATGTTAGATGAGAAAGACAAAAAGCACAATTGTAGAGTATCCAGAACCTTGATTGGCCTACAGAGGATGATGTGACAGCATGGGATTTGAAAACAAAACCAAAGAAAAAAAATCCTGCTAAAATAGAAGAAAATGTCCTGGATGAAGAATAGAAAGGAACACTTGGCACCTGATCATTGCATAAAGGGAGGTTAGTAACCATAAAGGACAAGTGTAGGTTAGCCTAAAATGGTGGTCACTTGGTCTCAATACAAATACCAGATACTATCCTGAACAGAATCAGACAAAGGCACAAAAATTCATGTGAAGACAAAAGAAGATCAAATTTCATCCTTTATTATTGTCTTCCCACTACTTGATTGTTCTTTTATTTTGTCTTTTCTATGCTTTTTTAGGGTTAGCTATCTTAAACCATCCAAATCTTGTTGCATCCTTTCCTTAAGGATTCCAAGATGGTTAGAACCTATAAATAGATAAAATTGTAATATTTAGGGAGATGAAATATATTGGCAAGCCAAACTTTTAGATTTTAGTCTGTGTTTTTGAGCTTTTAGCCTTGATATGTACTGAAGAAGATATTTATGAATAAAATACAGTACAACTTTATTCTATATTTTTATTGTCTCTTTATTTATTGTGTGTACTCTTTTATGTTTAATTTCTAAGGCATGTTAAACATATTGGTTATAAGGTAGCTATCTAGTTATTTGCAAGTTTCTTCTAAGGGGAGAATTACACTTTGTGAGTAGTTTCAGAGAGTACAACAGTAATTGAGGATTTGATATAACATTGTGGGAGTGACAAGGTAATTTGTAAGGAACTTTAATTTTGTTTTCTGTAGGTTGTAAGACATCCTACTATAATTTTATTTGTTTATCTCTGTGGATTTATATCTTTTGACTCTATAGCCCAAGAATAAGCACTAGTCTAGAACTTGTTTGGCGATCCATCATCATCCAAAATATTTAAAACTATTCAAAATCAATTACCTTCAGAGCATATATTTAAAATCAATTGTATTCACAGAGTTTACAGTTGGAGTTTGTTGATTTCTTAAAGAGAAAATCAAATAGGTTATTCCTCCTAAATTCATAAGAATTGTAAAAGGAAAGAAAGATGAAATTCCTTATTATGTTGCTGACTGTCATCATCAAGATAATTATTTGGATTGTAAAGCTATTCCTCAGAGTAATCATAGTTATTTGCATTTTCATCTATATATCTCTATAGGAACAGAGCATTCAACACATAAGCAAAATCCACTCTAAAGATACTATCAAGTCAGTAATCAATCATAGGTAAAACTTTCCTGAGTTAGTGGATCTCAAAAAGGAGGTGATAATAGGTATCCCCTGTGTTATCAAAATACCTCATCAATTAGTGTTTTCTCTTGCTTGAGTCAAAGTATCAAAGGTATTGGGAGTCATAGAGTTATTTAAGTATTCAGGCATTTCTAGAGGCCCTGCAAGAAAAAACACTAACAAATTGGTGACTCCGATGGGGAATAGAGATTGTATAGTCTTGTTCAAGTATTCATAAATCTTTGGTGTTCTAAAGTTTAAGATTTTTTTCATTACAGTTGAGTTAGCCAATCCAAGTCACCTAACAAATTGGCAACTCTACTGGGGAGTCAAGTGATTAAGGATCATACCAGTTATAGTTGTCAAGATTTTATTTTTATAGTATTCATTCATTCCTAACTATTGTTATGTGGCGACTCTAAAGAGAATCTCTGAGCTCAGTACAAATTTAGTAAAATATCTTTCAGAATGAATACTAGGTCAAGAATGAAAAATAATCCTGAGAAGGCCTTAGATGGTGGAATCCCATCATCCTCGAGGATGGAGATGTCCTTGAGGAGGAAAAGAAACCAAGTTAGCATTGATGAAACTCCTCCAAAATGTAAAGAAAGTAATACTAGT
Source organism: Thuja plicata (assembly GCA_018584345.1). Lineage (NCBI taxonomy): Eukaryota > Viridiplantae > Streptophyta > Pinopsida > Cupressales > Cupressaceae > Thuja > Thuja plicata. The sequence continues at coordinate 769,004 of MU224728.1, read as the reverse complement.
ACAGAGGTGAGCAGCAATCAACCTTCTCATGACAAAAATACTTCAGAATATGAAGAAGCTACGTAGAGAGTATTAGAAACACCTACAATTACTTCTACTTCTAAAGAAAGAGAGGAAACAAATATGTCTAGCTCAGATTCTAAAGAAGATAACTCTGATGACCTTGCAAATGAGGAAAGACTTATCATGAAACAACTTTCCCTTATTCAACAAATGAAAAGGGAGAGAGAACTGAGAAAGAAAAAACATGAGCATAAGGATGTTGATAAGATTAAAAGAAGATCCTTAAGACGTCAAAATATAAAAGGTATAGAGAGGTTTCAAAAAGACCAAGAAATACCACTTACTTATAAATCTTCTAGTTTACACAAGGACAAAGGTAGGCAAAAAATGACTGAATACAAAAATGAAGAACCTAGGTTTTAGAAGCCTTTAATAGAACAAATGTCCAAATTGGATATTGATTTTGAGAAATTAAGAATTGAAAAGGATACTATGGAAAAAATGTTAGAAAAGGCACAAATGGAAGCTGCAACAATTGAAATGAAGAAGAAAATAGATTTTCTGCAGTCTTCCAAATATTTGGGAGTAGAGAATACTACAGCTTCCAAAGAAAAAGCTACTACTTTTAAAGAGAATGATAGTTTTGAAAGAAAACCATTGCATACTTAAAGGTATAAATAGTTTAACTTCATTGGTATCCTTGGATATCCTAATACATTCCCAAAAGATGTGGGTGATATAGGGGAAAAGCTCCCAAAGTTTGCAGGTAACAATGTTATTTCTTGTGAAACACATTTAAGAAAGTTCATTGATTATGTTGATGATTTAAATATCACTCATAAGGATGTATTAATGAAGATTTTTGTTTAGTCTCTAGTATAAGATTATAGAGAATGGTTTAGAAGCCTTTATAATAGTTCTGTTGCTTCCATGGATGAGTTAATTGAATTATTTAAAGATCAGTATGGTGATAAAACAAAAAAAAAGGATTTTTGTTGAATGAATTCAATAACATAAAAAAGAATTACAATGAAGAGGTCACTGAGTTTAATACCATATTTTAAGCAGCTATGCACAAGCTATTTCAGAAGATAAGGCTAGATGAAGAGGTATGTTTAGCAACTTATTTAATGCCTTTGATTCTAAAATTGGATATGCTCTTAGGGATAAAAACCCTAGAACTCTTACTGATGCTTATAAGATAGAAGTGAATATTTAAATAAACAGAAGAGTTTCTGGTAAATTAAATAGGAGAGATGACTCAAGGTTTAGTAGGAGCAACCTAAAAGAACCAGAATATAAGGAATATAGGGATCCTCAGAACAATAGGCCTTCTTACAATAATACATATAATCCTCAAAATAAAATGCAAAATCATCCTTATGGAACTTAGTTTAAGGATGGGAAGCCTATTATTCCACCTAGAAGGGAGAAAAATGATAATAGAACTCCAGAACCTCTACATAAGAATACTATCCATTTTTGCAATGATGATCCCTGGTGTGAAGCTTGTGAAGCCCCACATAACCCTAATTTTTGTATTGTTTTCTTAGATTTAAGAGTAAATGAAGAAAAATGAAATGATGAGGGTGAAAAATGTCATCATAGTATGAAAAATACTTATTCATGTCATGATATAGATTCAGACAGTGAAATTGAAAATCATGACTCTTGTATTTCACAAAGAAGGGTAGAAAGTCATCATCAACAAATTTTGTCAGATAGTGAAGCAGAGGAAACTGATGACCATATAAGATGTTATGCTCAAAATAATCAGGATCTTCCACTTATTATAAAGGCTTCAGATGAAGAGAAAGCTAGAATTACTGTAGAATTAGTGAATATGGCTAGAAGCAACTACCATTTGAGAAATAGAGTAGTGGGTGGTACTGGTAGTCAGCTATCTGGTGTCTTTATAAAATAAAATAAAGTAGACACCAAATATGTACAAAAAAAGGAAGGATCTAGGGAAAATGTAAATAAACATAAGGTCAAAATTATTACAAAAGCCTTAGAACCAAATGTTGTACAAGAAGGAGAATTAAAAAAGCAATAAATAGGTACTCCTATTCTTAATATAGAAAGAAAAAAGTTAAAAGAACCAACTCTAAATGTACATATTGAGGAAAGTGACATTACTATTGAAAAATCAAAGTCCTCAAATGTGAAATATACTCCAGTAGACATGGGTCACTGTTTGTCCCAAATGACAATAAAGGTGTCAATTCAAGAAATGATGAGAATTAAAGAACACAAGGAAAAGGTGTTGTCATTACTAAATAGTGTGCCCATAATAAAAGTCCAAATTCCAGAGAATGTTGGAAAGAAACCAATTAACAAAGGGAAAGAAGCTGAGGTATTAGCATCTGAGATTCCTCAAATTTTCTTGAATACAACTTCTTCCCCAAAAGTTGTTGACCCATTTTTTCTTTCACTAATAATTAATGGAAAGATACTTCCAAATTGTATGATTGATTTAGGAGCATCTAATACTGTTATGCTAGTAAAAATTATGAGGTCAGTGGGCCTAGAGGTTGATACTCCTATCGGGAGATGTCAAGCGATGGACTCTAGAGAAGTCCCTATGATTGGTACCATTGAGGCTATGCCTTATAAATTAAATATATGTCTTGATGTGGTAATGACTATGAATGTTCTTATTGTTGATATACCACCACATTACAGCATGTTGCTGTCAAGAAAGTGGAGTGCTTCAATGGGAGGTAGCATACAAAGTGATTTATCATATGCTACTTTTAACATTTCTGGAGATAATGTTAAGGTGTCAAGGGAGAGAAGAACTCCACACACAATAGAAAGATTTGAAGACACTAACATTAATTGTTGCATTGATATGGATATGGAAAATTTTAGGATACAAAAGAGTAAACATTATTATCAGAATGAAGAGGTTGATCCTCTGAATAAAGAGTTGATTACACAAGGTGATGGATAGTGGAAAATGTATTTTGATGGGGCTTGCTCAAAAGAAGGATCAGAGGCAAGTATATTACTGGTATCTCCATCAAGTACAACTTTTAAGTATTCCTTTTTATTATCCTTCCAATGTACAAATAATACCGCAGAATATGAGGCTTTGTTTTTAGGGATTGAAATTGCCATCAAACAGGGGATTAAATGTTTAAAGGTTTATGGTGGTTCGGAATTGGTGGTAGCTCAAGTTAGATCCAAATATGTAGTAAAAATGATAGATTAAAAATGTATAAGTATGCTATTTGGGATCAAATTGAAATGTTTGTTGCCTTTGATATAAGCTGGATAGAAAGGTCAAAGAATATAATGGCTGATTTTTTAGCAAATGTTGCTCTAAAAACTGATGATTTGACCTTACATGGGGTCTCAATACTAGAAGTCAAGACAAGACCAGTTGTTCTAGATAACATTTACAACTGGCAAGTTTTTCAGGATGACCAAGATATTCTAAGATTTATTCAATGTCTAGACCATTATGAGAACCAGAGTATAGATTGTAATACTTTGCTAGAAAGTAGTGATGGAAAAGACTATATTTTTGGAAATGAGGTTGTCTAGTTAATTTCTAATTAGATTCCTTGGGGTCTGGTTGAGCTTGAAGCATTGTTTAGTAATCAACATAATGATTCAACAAAAGTAAGAAATGCAAAAATTGAGGATTTGGAGGAAATAAATTTAGGATCTAAAAATAGTCCTCAAGTTGTTTATATTGGAAAAGGTTTAGACTCTCATATAAGGACAAATTTGATCAAACTGTTAAGAAAATATAAACATGTCTTTGCTTGGTCATATGAGGATTTGAAAGCCTATAGAGAGGATCTTTTTCAACATGAAATCCCACTAAAGTCCGATGTGAAACCATTTAGGCAAAAATAGGGGCCTATTAACCCCTTGTTGGTTCCTAAGATGCAGCAAGAATTGATGAAGTTAAAAGATGCTGGGATAATCCAACCAATTAGACACTCAACTTGGGTATCAAATATGGTACTAGTTAGAAAGAAGAATGGTGATATCAGACTGTGTGTGGACTTCAGAAATTTAAATATTGCTTCATTAAAAGATAATTATTCGTTTCCCAATATGGAAGCAATGTTACATAAGGTGACCGGTTGTGAGTTGCTGTCTATGATGGATGGTTTCTCAGGATATAACTAGGTCTTAGTTAAAGAATTAGAACAATACAAAAATTCATTTACCACTCCATGGGGAACCTATGTTTATATCAGAATGCCATTTGGACTAATAAATGCAGGAGCAACTTTTCAAAGGGCCATGGATGTTGCATTCAAATAATTCATTGATTTATTTATGGTCATTTATCAAGATGATTTAACTACATATTATAAGAGAGCTAAGGATCACTATGGGAACCTAGGTAAAATTTTCAATAAAGCTTTAGAATATGGTGTTTCACTGAATCCCAAGAAATGTCATTTTGCAGTACAAGAGGGAAATTCTCTTGGACACATAGTGTCTAAAGAGCGAGTAAGAATAGACCCTAAAAGAGTGGAAGAAATTCAAAAAATTATTGCTCCAAAGAACCTAAAAGGAGTACAATATTTCTTAGGAAAGATCAATTTTGTCAGAAGATTTATAGAAAATTTTGTAAAGATTGTTAAACCTATTGTAAAGTTGCTAAAGAAAGATGCAAAAATTATTTGGAATGAAGAAGCCCAATAGGCATTTGAGAAAATAAAGAAGGAAGTACAAGAGGCTCCTGTGCTTAAATCTCCTTATTATAGTAAGCCCTTTTCTCTATTTTCATTTGCATCTTATCATACAATTATTGTTGTTTTACTACAAAAAGATGAACAAGGATTTGAACATCCAATAGCTTTTTATAGTAAATCTCTACAAGCTGCAGAACTTAATTATGAGATGATGAAAAAGAAGGCTTATGCTTTGGTAAAAGCTGTAAAGTCTTTTAGGCCATATTTGGTATGTGCTCAGATACAAGCATATGTTCCTCACTCAGCAGTGAAAGATAATCTTACACAGTCAGAAGTTACTGGTAAGAGATGTAAATGGATAAATAGAATACAAGAATTCAATATTGAAATCCATATTACAAAGTTAATAAGAGGCCAAGGTTTGGAAAAACTCATGATAGGAGAAAACTCAAATTTAGTACAAATAAATCATACAGAGATACATGATCAAACTGTAACAAGTATAGAAAGGCAACCATTTTATACTGATATTGTGTTTTTCCTGAAAAATGCCAAGTGTCTTGATGATATGATAGAAAATCAGAAAATAAATCTAAAATTGCAAACCCAAAGATACACTTTGATTCAAGGAGACTTATATTGGAATGATAAGAATGGTGTATTGTTGTTATGTCTGGATAAATACCAAGCTAAAAAGGTTTTAAGTGAAATTCATGCAGGAGAATGTGGAGGTCATTTTTCTTCTAAGACTACTGCCCACAAGATTTTAAGGGCTGGGTACTATTGGCCCAATTTAGTCAAAGATACCTATGAATATGTCAAAAAATGTGAGCCTTGTCAAAGGTTCTCAAATAAGCTTAAATTTTTAGGAGCTTTGTTGTTAAACCCAGTGAGTACTGAAGCCCCTTTTACTATGTGGGGAGTTGATTTCATTGGTGAATTTAAAGAGAAATCTAGTGGGGGACACAATTGGATACTAGTAGCCAAAGATTATTTTACCAAGTGGATTGAAGCCATTCCTACAAAAAGGGCAACAAGCAAGGTAGTCACAGAATTTTTAATGGAAAATATTATAACCAGATTTGGTGTACCTTCAAAATTAGTAATGGATAATGCCATGAGTTTTAGATTAGAATAAATAACAGATTTCTATAAGAAATATGGGATTATAATATTATATTCATCCCCATATCATCCACAGGAAAATGAACAAGCTGAGTCTAGTAATAAAAGTATATTGAAAATATTGAAAAGAACTCTTGAAAAGAATAAGAAAGCATGGCATACTAAATTAAAGCTAGCACTTTGCGCTGACAGAATAATAGTTAAGAGAGAAACAGGAAAGTCTCCATTTGAGTTGGTATATGGATTATAGTCAAGAATGCCTATCAATAATTTGTTACCAGTATATCAGTTTATACAAGAAGAACCGTTAGATGTTTCAGACACTATGCAAAATAGAATGATCCAGTTGGTAGAGTTGGAAGAGACAAGAAGAAATAGACAGAAAGAAAACATTAAGTTACAACAGAAGATGAAATACCTATTTGACAGAAGGGCTACTAAGAGAAAATTCCAACCAGGTGACCTAGTTCTTTAGTGGAATGCAAGAAAATAGGATAAGGGAAAACACAAAAAATTTGAGTCTTTATGGCTTGGACCTTTTGTTATCTCACAAAGCTATGGAAAGGATTCTTATCTGTTGAAGAATATGAGTGGAGAAGATTTTGATTTTCTTGTGCATGGGCAATTTCTCAAGCCCTTTTTCAACTAAGAACCAAAGTTCATGCACAAGTAAGTATGTATCATACTATAAATACTTTCCTTCAATTGTGTAAATACTATAAATAGTTTCCCTTTTGTAATAGTTTAGTTGGTCTTCCTCCCATTTTTTGATGTGGTCTACAACCAGAGATTCTGAGGTCTTTTACCATAAACTTTGTTTCATCAATCCTTAGATAGAGCCACTGTTGGTTGTATTCCCAGTTCTGGTGTTTACCCTAAAAATTTTGATATCTTCATGACTAAGAAGTGCACAAATTCTAAAAATATATCCAAAGATACAAGGTCCCTGAGAAAGTTCCATGTTTTTAGGTCAAAATCCAAAGAAATGGTAAATAACCCTATCTTAGGTTCCATTATATGCAAAAGTGTCAAAAAACCCTAGATATGTTAATCAAGTTTATACTTTTGAGTTACCTTTTGGAAGCCTAAGTCATCAAATAAGTCATGTAATTTTTAAGATTAGTTGCCCAGTCTCTTAATGTTTAATGAATATTCCATTTTATAAGGAGACTTAGCGATTCACTTTAGTCAGGATGTCTCTAAAAGGAAAATAATATACCTTATAAGTCATGAGACATAGCGATAAGCCTTTGTCATGAAGTCTCCCAATAGAGAAATTATGATCTAGGGACATGGAGACAAAGGGTTAAGTTGCGGTGTCATTCAATATATCCTGTGGTCAGTAGATTATTAGGAGACTTGGCGATTCCTTTAGTCATGGAGTCTCCAAATTAGAACACAGTTAATGATGAGTTAAAGGGCTTCAATTGCCATGTCTCTAGATAAAAGTTCAGTTAAGTAAAAGGTTTAGAGACTTGGCGACAAACTGTAGATTAAAGTGAAATATATGGTGGTTGGGTACTCGCTGGTCAGAATTGATAATTCAACATCCTTTCAGCGAATCAGAGACGAATAAGTAAAGATGAGACATGCGTCCAAAATGAATAAAGCAAAAAGCATCAATCCTATGGTTTCCAGATGTTTTAGGGTTTCAAGAATGTATTAAGCGATTTAATAGAGTCATCAAATGCAGAATAAGATAAGATCAACGGTAGTTGCTGAGTCTCTATAAAATTTGCACAAAGTAAAAATTTTCTCCCAACAATGAGACTAAGCTTTAGTCACGTAGTGTCTAGATTGATTTTAAAAATGATAAAATAAAATTTCATAGGCTTTGTCGCTAAGTCTCCAAACAAAATATTAAAGAGTAGTTTTATTTAGCGATTAAATGACTAAGGGTTGTCACGAGGTCTCATAAAAGAAAAGAAGCATTTAGAGACTTAGCGATCAGAGTTTAATAAATGGAAAAGTAACCATAGTCATGGGGTCTCCAAACAAACTTAGAGTTAGGCTTTTCTTCTAGTGAATTGGATTATTTTAGTCGCGTGATCCCCAGGAGTAAACTACAGTTAAGCCAAGGTAAGGAAAAATAATGCAGTCACCAGATCTCCAAAATAAATTAGAGTTAAGAGATTTGATCAGTCACAAGGAGACAATGCGTAGTCGCTAGGTCGCCAAATATGAAGATTGATAGTTATGACAAGGAAAAATGTAAATGGCAATTGCTGACATGAAAATATGAAGATTTATCTCCCAATAGAAATGTGGAAGATTAATGACTATGTGAAAAAGGTAGCTGAGATGTCCGATAATGAGCCAATCATATCAAAATGTGATTCTGTTCAAGTTTTATAAGGGTTTTTTCTGAAAATGTACTCATTTGAATTTGATTTCCTGTCACATTTATGAGCTATGGCTAGGATTTTGATTAATACCACAACATGTAAACTTGAAGGCAAAAGTGATTGATTCCTCAATTATGAGCTAAGTACTTTGTGAAATTACCATAAATGGTGTTAGTAATAACTGAGAGGGGGGGGTGAATCAGTGGCCTTAAAAATTTATCCTTTAAACTTCAATCCACCAATTAATACACCTCAGATTATTAAGTCCCTACAAGATGTATGTCTTTGAAATACTTGAAATAAATAACTGTCTGTCAGTTTATCTTATCTGTCCTTCTTCTCCTTAATAACCGATAAGCAGTAAAACTTATTTACCGATGCTCAGTAAATATGAAAAGTATACCAGTCAATCCATAAATGCATATGAGAGATGAAAAACAATAAAGTAATAACCATACACACATAACACAAGGATTTTTATGTGGAAAACCTATTAAGGGAAAAACCACTGGGACCAGTACCCCAAATTTTCACTCTTCTGAAGTGAGCCCTGTTAGGAGCCAACCCTGTTATAGGTTACAAACACACGGTTAAGTGCAACCTTGTTAGAGGATTTTTATACATAGATTGTCACTTAGTATCTTGCATCTATGCTACCATCCTTGAATCAGTCTCTAGATTGTCAATAGGCTTTATACTAATCCTACTACCACCCTTGAATCAGCCTCCTTAAACTATCAATAGGCTTTAGGTAAGACCGATGCTACTATCATGATTCAACCTTCTGGTAATCTATTAGGATATACCTCAATTACAAAAGACTATTAAGTCCTGCTCTATTAAGAGACTTAATGCTTCAATGGTTAAACTGAAATGCAATGACCTATTTCTAATGCAACTTGAATTGCAGATATTCAGATCTATTTATGTATATTAACTTTCTGATCAATGTATCAATTCAATTCCTTTGTACTTAACTCTTTCTGCTCGATGATGTTATGCTTCATTGTGTGTTGGTGTCTATAGAATTCTTTATCTCTCCCTTAGCTTGATTGATCAGAACTGTATGAAGTTTAACCTTCATCAGTTTCTCTTCAGCATCTTCTATCAATTCACTCCCCCGTGTATCTAATTGCATGCGGAAATTAATTATGCTTGTCTCTTATATAGACATGATATTCCTTAATTCTTGGTTCTTGATTCTTGATTCTTGGCGTGAAAAACAATTCAGCCAAATTGATTTATAGCTTTAACTACTGATTTATCTCGTAGTTATCTTCTTGCCAGTTGTATAAATCATCTTTAAATCACTTACTTAACTATGGTCAAATAAAACAAATAAAAAAACTAGTTAAGTCTATCTTTAAGCTCTGTCAGCTAGATATTTTGTCATTTTCTGATCTCTCTGTTCTGTCAGTCAATTCTGCAGTTCATCATCGGTGACAACTGCCAGTTCCGTCCATGTATCTTTAGTTAGCTTCAGAATCTCTGTCTGTCAAGCATCATTGGATCTTTCTCATTAGGAAATAATATTTTTATCTTGTCGGGCATCCTGTGATTCTACTTTGTCGGGCAACACTATCTTCTACTCGTCGGGAATCACTATGACTTTATCTCTGTCTTTACCGATGGTGTGCACTCCGCCAGTGTAGTCTATCACTTGGTGAATACTTGGATTTTATGCATTACTGAAAGCATAACCTCTGTTCCATTGATTCTCTCAAGTCTTTGGCATTATGTATATAACCATACAGATGATATCAAGTTGACATCAATGACAATACAAACCATTAACTGATTTAATGTCTTGCATCATCTTCAACTCAACATTATCAAACATTCAATCAGTTACATGTCATCAATCTCTCCCTTTGTCATTGATGGCAACATACTATATTATCACACTATACTATTTCTGATACAACATGAAATACAATTTAAGATTCATCAAATTACCAAATAGTTTGTTTTGATAACTGATAAAAATGTCTGACCACTGGTAAGCTCTGTGTAAGCTTAGATTTGATTCTTGCATCTTTCTTTGATTCTTCTTCTGATGTGTTGTGTCCTCTGTTGATGTCAAGTCAATTTTTCTCTCTTCTTCATTGATGTCTTTGTCTTGTATTTGCAGCTTTTATACAAATACTCTCCCTATGGATATGATCTCTCTCTGTTTGGATTAATCTAATAATGAATAGTTTCTGATGATAATATGAATACATTCTCTCCCTTTGAAATTAATTCCAAACAAATATTTTCACAAATATCTGACATTCTGTCAAACAATGTCTTCTATCCATAATATATTCCTTGAATTTCCCTTATCCATCATCAATATAACAGTGTGCTCTGATGCTCAGTTCTGATATATACCTTTCTATATATAGATGTAGCTTTGAAGTTCAACTTCTGCTTGCATCAATCATGAATGATATTCTGATAATATATGGCTGATGTGGCTTTCAGTCCTTTTACTGACTGATAGACATGGGTTTGACCCCTAGTCTTTTTCTCAGGTACTCAAATGTATCCTTGGGTAGTGGCTTGGTGAAGATATCAGCCAATTGTTCTTTTGATTGCACATATTC
>MU224728.1:728761-743345 GCA_018584345.1 Thuja plicata | reverse complement strand
ATGAAGAAATAGAAAGACATGGCTAAGGGTTTAAAATGCATCGTTTAATACCTGGCCTTAGGGTTTTTTCAGGGTTTATCAGGAGTTTGACAATTTGGCAAGGTATAGGCATGAAAACCTAAAAATTTACAGAGAGGAGAGCAAGGAACAGAGAAAAAACACGAAATACAACCAACAGGTGATATGATCAAAGGATTCAAATATATTCCAAATTCGCAAGCATTTTCCATGTGGATTCTATGTCCAAAAGACCAGAAGCCTCAATTATTGAATATTGAAGAGAGCGTGGTGGGAAACCAAATGGTGTGGACAGTTCAAAACATAGGTGATCTAGAGATTTCCAAAATAATGACACACTGGGCACATTTGAATGAAGATAAGACAAAGAAATTGTTTGAGAAATGTGGTATGCTAATAGAGGAGGCTAGTGCCCTAGCTAAGGATAGAGAACTATGCCACATCAAGATTCATTAGCAAGATAAGGTAATTGTTGAATTGACTAAACATTTGTTGGAAAAGAAAGAAGTGGTATATGTACCCTCAGAATTGCCTCCACATACAGAGGAAAAGGTTGAAACATGGGAAAAAGAAAAAATAGATGATATGGCTAAGAAAGATAATAAGATTGCCATAAATGCATTGTTGAATATACTTCAACATAGGATTGATATCTTAAAAGATAAAACTGATATAATCCTAAATGCATACAATAAACTACCTACTTTACATGTTGAGGTGACAGGGTACATTTCCATTTTGAATCCTTTTTTCACAACATGGTCTTCCAGGATACAACTATTTGAGAGGTTGGCTTCTTTACAGCCACATAGGCCAGATCTGCCAGAGATTGTGATAGAGGTAGAGGATGAGATCAAGAAAATAAATGTGACTTTACCTTTCTTTAAATTTAAATTAAATCAGATAGAGGAAAAGATGAACTTGTTTGGACCAAGTTTCAATATATTTATTCCTCCACTTAAGGGAGAAAATGATCAGATTAAGGCCTTGGAGACCTGGAAAGGTGAATTTGATAGCAGGCTGCCTAGTAAAGAGGCATCACAAATTCTGATCTTGATATGGAAGGTTTCAATAACATTTTTGATAAGGATTTTAAAGTAGAGACAGACATCAATAAATTCTTAGTGGATGTCAAAGGCATAACTGATGTTAGATAGGAAAGAAAGAAAGCACAATTGCAGAGTATCCAGAACTTTGATTGGCCTGCAGAGGAGGATGTGACAACATGGGATTTGAAGACAAAACTAAAGAAAAAAAAGCCTGCTGAAATAGAAGATGTCTTGGATGAAGAATAGAAAGGAACACTTGGCACCTGATCATTGAGCACAGGGAGGTTAGTAACCACAAAGGACAAGTGTAGGTTAATCTAAAATGGTGGTCACTTGGTCTCAATATAAATATCGGATACTATCCTAAACAGAATAAGACAAAGGTGCCAAAATTCATGTGAAGACTAAAGAAGATCAGATTTCATGCTTTATTCTTGTCTTCCCACCGCTTGATTGTTCTTGTATTTTGTGTTTTCTATGCCTCTTTAGGGTTTGGTATCTTAAACCATCCGAAGCTGGTTGCATCCTTTCCTTAAGGATTCCAAGATGGTTAGAACCTATAAAGAGAGAAAATTGTAATATTTTGAAGGAGATCAAATATATTGGCAAGCCAGACTTCTAGATTTCAGTTTGTGTTTTTGAGCTTTTAGCCTTGACATGTACTGAAGCAAAAATTTATGAATAAAATATAGTACAACTTTTCTCGATATTGTTATTGTATCTTTATTTATTATGTGTACTCTTTTATGTTTAATTTCTAAGGCATGTTAAACATATTGGCTATAAGGTAGCTATCAAGTTATTTGCAAGTTTCCTCTAAGGGGAGAATTAAACTTTGTGAGTAGTTTCAGAGACTACAACAGTAATTGAGGATTTGATATAACATTGTGGGAGTGAAAGGGTAATTTCTAAGGCACTTTACTTGAGTTGTATGTAGGTTGTAAGGCATCCTACTGTATTTTTATTTGTTTATCTCTATGGATTTATATCTTTTCACTCTATAGCCCAAGAATAAGTACTGGTCTAGAACTTATTTGGTGATCCATCAGCATCCAAAATATTTAAAAATATTCAAAATCAATTACCTTCAAAGCATATATTTAAAATCAATTGTATTCACAAAGTTTACAGTTGGAGTTTGTTGATTTCTTAAAGAGAAACTCAAATAGGTTATTCCTCCTAAATCCATAAGAATTGTAAAAGGAAAGAAAGATGAGATTCCTTATTATGTTGCTGACTTTCATCATCAAGATAATTATTTGTATTGTAAAGCTATTCCTCAGAGTAATCATAGTTATTTGCATTATCATCTATACATCTATATAGGAATAGAGCATTCAACACATAAGAAAAATCCACTCTAAAGATACTGTCAAGTCAGTAATCAATCATAGGTAAAACCTGCCTAAGTCAGTGGATCTCAAAAAGAAGGAGGTGATAATAGGTATCCCCAGTGTTATCAAAATACCTCATTAATTAGTGTTTTCTCTTGCTCGAGTCAAAGTATCAAAGGCATTGGGAGTCATAGATTTATTTAAGTATTCAAATATTTTTAGAGGCCCTACAAGAAAAAACCCTAACAAATTGGCAACTCCGCTGGGGAATAGAGATTGTAAAGTCTGGTTCAAGTATTCAGAAATCTATGGTGTTCTAAAGTTTAAGATTTTTTTCATCACAGTTGAGTTAGCCCAATAGCGTCGCCTAAAAAATTGGTGACTCTGCTAGGGAGTCATGTGATTAAGGATCATACCAGTTATAGTTGTCAAAATTTTCTTTCTATAGTATTCATTCATTCTTAACCTTTGTTGGGTGGCGAATCTAAAGAGAATCTCTGAGATCAATACAAAATTAGTAAAATATCTTTCAGAATGAATACTAGGGAAAGAATGAAAAATAATCTCGAGAAGGCCTTAGATGGTGGAATCCCATCATCCTCAAGGATGGAGATGTCCTGGAGGAGGAAAAGAAACCAAGTTAGCATTGATGAAACTCCTCCAAAAGGTAAAGAAAGTAATACTAGGAGAGAGGTGAGCAATAATCAGCCTTCTCATGATGGAAATACTTCAGAATATGAAGAAGCTGTGAAGAGAGTATTAGAAACACCTACAGTTACTTCTATTTCTAATGAAAGAGAGGAAATAAATACGTCTAGTTTAGATTCTGAATAAGCTCCCTCTGATGAGCTTGCAAATGAGGAAAGACTTATCATTAAACAACTTCCCCTTATTCAACAAATGAAAAGGGAGAGAGAACTGAGAAAGAAAAAACATGAGCATAAGGATGTTGATAAGATTAAAAGAAGATCCTTAAGACATCAAAATATAAAAGGTACAGAGAGGTTTCAAAAGGACCAAGAAATACCACTTACTTATAAAGCTTCTAGTTTACATAAGGACAAAGGTAAGCAAAAAATGACTGAATACAGAAATGAAGAACCTAGGTTTTAGAAGCCTTTAACAGAACAAATGTCCAAATTGGATATTGATTTGGAGAAATTAAGAATTCAAAAGGAGACTATGAAAAAAATGTTAGAAAAGGCACAAATGGAAGCTGAAACAATTGAAATGAAGAAGAAAATAGATTTTCTGCAATCTTCCAAATATTCGGGAGTAGAGAATACTACAACTTGCAAAGAAAAAGCTACTACTTTTAAAGAGAATGATAGTTTTCAAAGAAAACCATTTCATACTTAAAGGTATAAATAGTTTAACTTCATTGGTATCCTTGGATATCCTAGTGCCTTCCCAAAAGATGTGGGTGATATAGGGGAAAAGCTCCCAAAGTTCACAGGTAAAAATGTTATTTCTTGTGAAACACATTTAAGAAAGTTCATTGATTTTGTTGATGATTAAAATATCACTCATGAGGATGTATTAATGAAGCTTTTTGTTCAGTCTCTAGTAGAAGATGCTAGAGAATGGTTTAGAAACCTTTCTAATAGTTCTGTTGCTTCCATGGATGAGTTAATTTAATTATTTAAAGATCAGTATGGTGATAAAATAAATAAGTGATTTTTGTTGAATGAATTCAATAACATCAAAAAGAATTACAATGCAGAGGTCATTGATTTTAATACCATATTTCAAACAGCTATGCACAAGCTATTTTAGAAGATAAGGCTGGATGAAGAGGTATGTTTAGAAACATATTTAAATGGCTTTGATTCTAAAATGGGATATGCTCTTAGGGATAAAAACCCTAGAACTCTTATTGGTGCTTATAAGATAGCAGTGAATATTGAAATGAACAGAAGAGTGTCTCGTAAATTAAATAAGAGAGATGACTCAAGGTTTAGTAGGAGAAACCTAAAAGAACCAAAATATAAGGAATATAGGGCTCCTTATAACAATAGGCCTTCTTACAATAATACATATAATCCTCAAAATAGAATACAAAATCATCCTTATGGAACTCAGTTTAAGGATGGGAAGCCTGTTATTCCACCTAGAAAGGAGAAAATTGATAATAGAACTCCAGACCCTCTACATAAGAATACTATCCATTTCTGCAATGATGATCCCTGTTGTGAAGCTTGTGAAGCCCCACATAACCCTAATTTTTATATTGTTTCCTTAGATTTAAGACTAAATGAAGAACAAGGAAATGATGAGGGTGACCAATGTGATCATAGTATGAAAAATACTTATTCATGTCATGATATAGATTCGGACAGTGAAATTGAAAATCATGACTCTTGTAGTTCACAAAGAAGGGTAGAAATTCATCATCAACAGATTTTGTCAGATAGTGAAGCAGAGGAAACTGATGACCATATAAGATGTTATGCTCAAAACAATTAGGATCTTCCACTTATTATAAAAGCTTCAGATGAAGAGAAAGCTAGAATTATTGCAGAATTAGTGAATAAGGCTAGAAGCAACTACCATTTGAGAAACAGAGTAGTGGATGGTACTGGTAGTCAGCCATCTAGTGTTTTTATAAAATAAAATAAAGTAGACACCAAATATGTACAAAAAAAGGAAGTATCTAGGGAAAATGTAAATAAACATAAGGTCAAAATTATTACAAAAGCCTTAGAACCAAATGTTGTACAATAAGGGGAATTAAAAAAGCAATAAACAGGTGTTCCTGTTCTTAAGATAGAAAGCAAAAAGTTAAAAGAACCAACTCTGAATGTACATATTGAAGAAAGTGACATTACTGTTGAAAAATCAAAGTCCTCGGATGTGAAATATACTCCACTAGACATGGGTCAGTGTTTGTCCCAAATGATAGTAAAGGTGCCATTTCTAGAAATGATGAGAATTAAAGAACACAAGGAAAAGGTGTTGTCATTACTAAATAGTGTGCCCATAATAAAAGTCCAAAGTACAGAGAATGTTGGCAAGAAACCAATTAACAAAGGGAAAGAAGTTGAGGTATTAACATATGAGATTCCTCAAATTTTCTCGAATACAACTTCTTCCCCAAAAGTTTTTGACCCATTTTTTCTTTCATTAATAATTAATGGAAAGATGCCAAAAAATTGTATGATTGATTTAGGAGCATCTAATATTGTTATGCGGGTGGAAATTATGAGGTCAATGGGACTACAGGTTGATATTCCTCATGGGAGATGTCAAGAAATGGACTCTAGAGAAGTCCCTATGATTGGTACCATTGAGGCCATGCCTTATAAATTTGCCATATATCCTGATGTGGTAATGAATATGAATGTTCTTGTTGTTGATATACCACCACATATGGCATGCTGCTATCAAGAAAGTGGAGTGCTTCAATGAGAGGTAGTATACAAAGTGATTTATCATATGCTACTTTTAACATTGTTGGAGATAATGTTAAGGTGTTAAGAGAGGGTAGAACTCCACACATGATAGAAAGATTTGAAGACACTAACATTAATTGTTGCATTGATATGGATATGGAAAATTTGAGGATACAAAAGAGTGAACTTTATTATCAGAAATGAAGAGGTTGATCCTCTGAATAGAGAGTTGTTTGTACAAGGTGATGGATTGTGGAAAATGTATTTTGATGACGCTTGCTCAAAAGAAGGATCAAGGGTAGGTATATTACTGGTATCTCCATTAGGTACAAATTTTAAGTATTCCTTTTTATCATCCTTCAATTGTACAAATAATACTGCAGAATATGAGGCTTTGTTTTTAGGGCTTGAAGTTGCCATCAAACATGGGATTAAATTTTTAAAGGTTTATGGTGGTTCTGAATTGGTGGTAGCTCAAGTTAGATTCAAATATGCAGTAAAAAATGATAGATTAAAAATGTATAAGTATGCTATTTGAGATCAAATTGAAATGTTTGATGCCTTTGATATAAGATGGATAGAAAGGTCAAAGAATATAATGGCTGATTTTTTAGCAAATATTGCTCTAAAAACTGATGATTTGACCTTAAATGGGGTGTCAATACTGGAAGTCAAGACAAGACCAGTTGTTCCAGATAACATTTACAACTGGCAAGTTTTTCAGGATGACCAAGATATTCTGAGATTTATTCAATGTCTAGACCATTATGAGAACAAGAGTATAGATTGTAATACTTTGCTAGAAATAAATGATGGAAAAGACTATATTTTGGGAAATGAGGTTGTCAAGTTTAGTTCTAATCAGATTCCTAGGGGTCTGGTTGAGCTTGAAGCATTGTTTAGTAATCTACATAATAATTCAACAAAATTAAGCAATGCTAAAATTGAGGATTTGGAGGAAATAAATTTAGGATCTGAAAATAGTCCTCAAGTTGTTTATATTGGAAAAGGTTTAGACTCTCATATAAGGACAAATTTGATCAAACTGTTAAGAAAATATAAACATGTATTTTCTTGGTCATATGAGGATTTGAAAGCCTATAGAGAGGATTTGTTTCAACATGAAATCCCACTAAAGTCAGATGTGAAACCATTTAGGCAAAAATAGAGGCCTATTAAACCCTTGTTGGCTCCTAAGATGTAGCAAGAATTTATTAAGTTAAAAGATGCTAGGATAATCCAGCCAATTAGACACTCAACTTGGGTATGAAATCTGGTACCAGTCAGAAAGAAGAATGGTGATATCAGACTGTGTGTGGACATCATAAATTTAAATATTGCTTCATTAAATGATAATTATTCCTTGCCCAATATGGAAGCAATGTTACATAAGGTGATCGGTTGTGAGTTGTTGTCTATGATGGATGGTTTCTCAGGATATAACCAGGTCTTAGTTAAATAATCAAAACAGTACAAAACTACATTTACCACTCCATGGGGAACCTATGTTTATATCATAATGCCATTTGGACTGATAAATGCAGGAACAACTTTTCAAAGGGCCATGGATGTTGCTTTCAAAGAATTCATTGATTTATTTATGGTCATTTATCAAGATGATTTAACTGCATACTCTAAGAGAGCTAAGGATCACTGTGAGAACCTAGTTAAAATTTTCAATAAAGCTTTAGAATATGGTGTTTCACTGAATCCCAAGAAATGTCATTTTGCAGTACAAGAGGGAAAGTTTCTTGGACACATAGTGTCTAAGGAGGGGGTAAGAATAGAACCTGAAAGAGTGGAAGCAATTCAGAAAATTATTGCTCCAAAGAACCTAAAATGAGTACAATCTTTCTTAGGAAAGATCAATTTTGTCAGAAGATTTATAGAAAATTTTGCAAAGATTGTTAAACCTATTGTAAAGTTGCTAAATAAAGATGCAAAATTTAATTGGAATGGAGAAACCCAACAGGTATTTGAGAAAATAAAGAAGGCAGTACAAGAGGCTCCTATGCTTAAATCTCCTAATTATAGTAATCTCTTTTCTTTGTTTTCATTTGCATCTTATCATACAATTTATGTTGTTTTATTACAACAAGATGAACAAGGATTTGAACATCCAATAGATTTTTATAGTAAATCTCTACAAGCTGCAGAACTTAATTATGAGATGATGGAAAAGCAGGCTTATGCTTTGGTAAAAGCTGTAAAGTCTTTTAGGCCATATTTGGTCTGTGCTCATATACAAGCATATGTTCCTCACTCAGCAGTGAAAGATATTCTTACACAGTCAGAAGTTACTGGTAAGAGATGTAAATGGATAAATAGAATACAAGAATTCAATCTTGAAATCCATATTACAAAGTTAATAAGAGGCCAAGGTTTGGAAAAATTCATGACAAAAGAAAACTTGAATTTAGTACAAATGAAATCATACAGAGATACACTATCAAACTATAACAAGCATAGAAAGGCAGCCATTTTATATTGATATTGTGTTTTTC
This sequence comes from Thuja plicata, assembly GCA_018584345.1. Classification (NCBI taxonomy): domain Eukaryota; kingdom Viridiplantae; phylum Streptophyta; class Pinopsida; order Cupressales; family Cupressaceae; genus Thuja; species Thuja plicata. The sequence continues at coordinate 735,048 of MU224728.1, read as the reverse complement.
TTGAAAAATGCCAAGTGTCCTAATCATATGATAGAAAATTAGAAAAGAAATCTGAAATTGCAAACCCAAAGATACACTTTGATTCAAGGAGACTTATATTGGAAGGATAAGAATGGTGTATTGTTGTTATGTCTGGATAAATACCAAGCTGAAAAGGTTTTAAGTGAAATGCATGCAGGAGAATGTGGAGGTCATTTTTTGACTAAGACTACTGCCCACAAGATTTTAAAGGATGGGTACTATTGGCCCAATTTATTCAAAGATACCTATGAATATGTCAAAAAATGTGAGCCTTGTCAAAGGTTCTCAAATAAGCTTAAATTTTCAGGAGCTTTGTTGTTAAACCCAGTGAGTACTGAAGCCCCTTTTACTATGTGGGGAATTGATTTCATTGGTGAATTTCAAGAGAAATCTAGTGGGGGACATAGTTGGATACTGGTAGCCACAGATTATTTTACCAAGTGGATTGAAGCCATTCCTACAAAAAGGGCAACAAGCAAGGTAGTCACTTAATTTTTAATGGAAAATATTATAACCAGATTTGGTGCACCTTCAAAATTAGTAATGGATAATGCCATGAGTTTTAGATCACAAAAAATAATAGATTTCTGTGAGAAATATGGGATTATAATATCATATTCATCCCCATATCATCCATGGGAAAATGGACAAGCTGAGTCTAGTAATAAAAGTATATTGAAAATATTGAAAAGAACTCTGGAAAAGAATAAGAAAGCATGGCATTCTAAATTAAAGCTAGCAATTTGGGCTGATAGAATAATAGTTAAGAGAGTAATAGGAAAGTATCCATTCTAGATGGTATATGGATTATAGTCAAGAACACCTATCAATAATTTGTTACCAGTATATCAGTTTATACAAGAAGAACAGTTAGATGTTTCTGACACTATGCAAAATAGAATGATCTAGTTGGTAGAGTTTGATGAGACAAGAAGAAATAGCCAAAAAGAAAACATTAAGTTACAACAAAAGATGAAATACTTGTTTGATAGAAGGGCTACTAAGAGAAAATTCCAACCAGGTGACCTAGTTCTTCAGTGGAATGCAAGAGCAGAGGATAAGGGAAAACATAAAAAATTTGAGTCTTTATGGCTTGGACCTTTTGTTATCTCACAAAGCTATGGAAAGGATTCTTATCTATTGAAGAATATGAGTGGAGAAGATTTTGAGTTGCCTGTGCATGGGAAATTTCTCAAGCCCTTTTTCAACTAAGAACCAAAGTTCATGCACAAGTAAGTATGTATCATACTGTAAATACTTTCTTTCAGTTCTGTAAATACTGTAAATAGTTTCCCTTCTATAATAGGTTAGTTGGCGGTCCTCCCATTTTTTTATGTGGTCTGCAACCAGAGATTCTGAGGTCTTTTTCCATAAACTATGTTTAGTCAATCCTTAGATAGAGCCACTATTGGTTGTATTCCCAGTTTTGGTGTTTACCCTAAAAATTTTGATATCTTCATGACTGAGAAGTGCACAAATTCTGAAAATATATCCAAAGCTACAAGATCCCTGAGAAAGTTCCATGTTTTTAGGTCAAAATCCAAAGAAGTGGTAAATAACCCCATCCCAGGTTCCATTATATGGAAAAGTGTCAAAAAACCCTAGATACGTTAATCAATTTTATATTTTCGAGTTACCTTTTGGAAGCCTAAGTCATGAAATAAGTCATGTGCTTTTTAAGATTAGTCACCCAGTCTCTTAATGTTTAACAAATATTCCATTTGATAATGAGAATTAGCGATTCACTTTAGTCAGGATGTCTCTAAAAGGAAAATAATTACCTTATAAGTCATGAGACATAGCGATAAGCCTTTGTCACGAAGTCTCCCAATGCAGAAATTATGATCTGGTGACATGGAGACAAAGGGTTAAGTCGTGGTGTCATGCAATATATCCTATAGTTAGTAGATTATCATGAGACTTAATGATTCCTTCAGTCATGGGGTCTCCAAATCAGAACACAGTTAATGATGAGTTAAAAGGCTTCAGTCACTATGTCTCCAGATAAAAGGTCAGTTAAGTAAAAGGTTTAGAGACTTGGCAAAAAACTGCAGATTAAAATGAAATATATGGTGGTTTGGTAGTCGCTAGTCAAAATTGATAAGTTAGCATCCTTTCAGTGACTCGGAGAAAAACAAGTAAAGATGAGACACGCGTCCAAAATGAATAAAGAAAAAAGCATCAGTCGCGTGGCCTCCAAATGGAAAAGTATTATCTGGCAATTAAGAGACTAAAGATGTAAATTTATATATTTTACTATGGTCACGTAGTCTCCAGATGTTTTAGGGGTTCAACATTGTATTCAGCAATTTAATGATAGTCACTGAGTCTCTATAAAATTTGCACAAAGTAAAAATGTTCTTGCGACAATGAGACTGGGCTTTAGTCACGTAGTCTCTAGATTGATTTTTAAAATGATAAAATAAAATTTCATAGGCTTTGTCGCTAAGTCTCTAAAGGAAATATTAAAGAGTAGTTTTATTCAGAGATTAAATGACTAAGGGTTGTCGCGAGGTCTCATAAAAGAAAAGAAGCATTTAGAGACTTAGCGATCAGAGTTTAATAAATGGAAAAGTAACCATAGTCGCGGGGTCTCCAAACAAACTTAGAGTTAGGATTTTATTCTAGAGACTTGGATTATTTTAGTCACATGATCGCCAGGAGTAAACTATAGTTAAGCCAAGGTAAAGAAAAATCATGCAGTCGCCAGATCTCTAGAAGAAATTAGAGTTAAGAGATTTTATCAGTGACAAGGAGACAATGCATAGTCACTAGGTCACCAAATATGAAGAGTGATAGTTATGACGAGGAAAAAAGTAAATGGCAGTTGCTGACATGACAATATGGAGATTCATTGTCCAATAGAAATGTGGAAGATTAATGACTATGTGAAAATGGTAGTTGAGATGTGCGATAATGAGCCAATCATATCAAAATGTGATTCTATTCGAGTTTTATAAGGGTTTTTTTTCTAAAAATGTACTCATTTAAATTTGATTTCCTATCACATTTATGAGCTACGGCTAGGATTTCAATTAATACCATAGCATGTAAACTTGAAGGCAAAAGTGACTGATTCCTCAATTATGAGCTGAGTACTTTGTGAAATTACCATAAATGGATGATCTTAGTTTTATTTTCATTTATCATGCGTCCAGAATTTTAGAGCGGGAAGTTTGCTAGGTTTTATGTGTCTAAGAAGAAAGAATTATTAATTCAGTAAAATGTTTATCAATTCTCAAAGTGATTTTTCAATTTTCAGAGTTCTTGAGTTATTTTTCAGTACACAGAGAAGGGTAAGGTGTTCTGGGAGAATATTTGTTCCAGTATCGGTGAAAAAGTGGTGGAGAACAAGACAGGATGAGTAAAGCAGTTAGTGTGGAATCTACCAGTGGGAAGAACGATGATGTGGATGAAGATGCTAAGGGAAAGAGGAACTTCTCTGATGAGTTTTTAAAGCTGTTACCTAGATCTACACAAAACTAGAGGGCAAATGCAAACATATTGAGAGATGAGTACTACAATATCAGAGATGCCCAGACACTGGGGCCTACAGGTTTTTCTCTTTACAATTACTTTTATAAGAATGTTCATAAGGCCATACCAATATCAAACCCTTGGACTAGTGGTTTTTCTAGGTTAATAGTTCCTGATGTTATCATATATGTAGACTTGTTTCTAGGTGTAGCAAACCACTATGACCTCTTGTCAAAGACAATTAAAAAGAGTGATGGTACTGCATTATTAATTTTGAATAGGAATTCTTTTATGCAAGCCTTCAGCTTGTATAGTACCATGTCTACTCAGATTAACCTCACAAAGTAGGAGGAAAGATACAGGTTACAGCCTGGGATTGCTAGGAATCAATTACAGAAATGTATCCTTAAAGTGGTCAAAAACCATATTGTCCCTTTACCAGGAACTGCACCTTATTCTTTCAAGGATTTACATTTTTATATCAAATACATTGCATATGCTTTGTTAGGAATAAGGTTTCTCAACCTTGGATAATTCTTATTCTTATTATTTGTTTTGTAAAATGTATTTCTTGCAAATAATGTAATTAAGTGTGAGTGTACATGTCTAGTTGGCATGTTGATGTGTCACTTAACTTGATGTGTCGGCATCTTGAATTGTGTGTAAGGAGATCATAGCTGAAACGGTTATGACAGATTCCTGTGACATGTAAGAGCTATTTCTAGGAGATTTCAATGACAAGTGAAGACATGCAATGACATGTGGCAACTGATAAAGTTGAGTACTATTCGTATTTTCTCAGAGAATGTTAAAACCCTAATATGGCTATCTTTGGGAGTTGCCCTAAAAATGAAAGTGCAATGATATAAGCATTTTTTAGGGTTACAAGATATGATACAAAAAGAGTGTATTGTTGGTATAATCTGGTGCTACTTGATTTGTCTATGTGTTGATTGTCTCCTAAAATAACTTGCATTGCAATTGTGTTGTAACCGTTGTGTTGAAGATAATACATTGTGCAAGTTTTGGAGTGCTCGGGTTTTTTACCGAAAGGTTTTCCCCAGGGTAAATCATTGTGTCATTCTCTATTTTCTATATGCATGGTATATGGTTGCAATATCTTTGTTAAAGTAGTTAATGAATCTAAAATTGTAAGAATTTAAAATAATTTGCACAATAATTTCCTTTAGAGATTAGTGTAGGAAGTTGTTTCCGCACCTGAGTTTCCTTACAAGTGGTATCAGAGCCTGATCAAATTTTGATCCTAGTTGTTGGGTAGGGTTTTTTGAGCTAATCTCAAGTTGAGTGGGAGTTTTTTGTGCAGAGCATTCTTAATCTTATTTGCAGATTGAGATGGTAGTTTCCTCATATAGTAGAATGGAGGTGGAGAAATTTAATGACACTAATTTTGAGTTGTGGAAACTCAAGATGGAAGACATGCTTGAAGACCGCGATCTATGGGAGGCTACTTCATTTATTGTGAGACCTACAGCAATATCTCAAGAAGATTGGGAGATCAAGGATCAGAAGGCTAAGGGTCTCATCAGACTCTGTCTAGTAGATGTCATTCTTCTGAATGTTCTTGATGAGACTACTGCAAATTCTTTGTGGACACGGCTTGGGTCTATGTATTAGGCCAAATCTCTGGTGAATAAGTTGTTCCTGAGAAAGAAGTTGTATTCTTTAAGAATGGAAGAAGGTGGATCCGTAAATGATCATCTCAATGCATTCAATTTATTGATTGCATAGTTGGCATCATCTGGTGCCAAGATCAAGGAGGAGGATCAATGTATGACCCTGCTTTGTTCCTTGCCAAATTCATGGGACCATCTTGTGATGGCTCTCAGAAGTACTATAGTGACATTCCATATGGATGATGTGGTGTCTTTGCTACTATCTAAGGAAATGTGAAGAAAGACTTTGGATTTGTCTAAGGAAGCCCTTGTTGTTCATGGGAGATCCAATGACAAAGGAAAGCAGAATGACAATAAGTCAAAGAAGGGAAGATCCAAATCCTGTGGGAGTTCTAAAACTCCTGGAAATTCCAAGGCAAAATGTTGGAACTATGATAAATCTGGGCACTTCCGAAGGGACTGCAAAGAACCAAAGAAGAAGAAGAAAGGCTTCGATTTAGCTTCTGAAAAATCTCAAGATGGAGATGCTTTTATTGTAGCTTTGGCAGCCCATGCATCTGATGATGTGTGGTTTGTAGACTTGGGTGCTTCTTTTCACATGACCTCTCATCGAAATTGGTTCTCAAAATATGAAGAGTTTGATGGTGGAAAGGTGTACTTGGGTGATGATTCTCACCTAAAGATAGTTGGACGTGGAAGGGTCACTATCAGATTTCCTGATGGATGAGTAAAGGGAATCAATGGAGTTATGCACATTCCAGGTTTCGCACAAAACCTATTATCTGTAAGTATGCTGAATGATGTAGGTGTGCAACTTGTCTTTTCAAAATATGGATGCAAGATGATGAGAGGTTCTAAGGTGCTCGCTAAAGGTACTAGGAGAGGTACTTTGTTTCAGCTTGATGCATGCATTTCTCAGTGCAATAGTTCTTTTTTTTCAAAGAAGAGTGTGGCTATCACTTCATCCCCACCATCTGAATGAACAGTAAAGAAGACTGTGGCAATGGGTTCTGATGGTAGTGTAGTATGTGTACCTAAGGGTGCAAACACTTTGGAAGGCAAGCTTCCTGCAGAAAAGACAATGTTGTGGCATATGAGATTTGGCCACATTGGTGAGAAGGGTCTTAGGACCTTGAAAACTAAAAATCTCATCAA
>MU224728.1:702136-726295 GCA_018584345.1 Thuja plicata | reverse complement strand
CCATGCCAGAATGAAGCACATTGATGTGTAGTTTCACTTTGTGAGAGATATGGTGGAAGATGGAAAGGTAAATTTGGAGAAGGTAGATACTGTGAAGAATGTTGCAGATGCATTAATGAAACCAGTGGGCATTGTAAAGTTCAGATGGTGTTCGGAGTCTATGGGCCTTTTGACCTATAGCGGTTAGTTCCTGTTATATTCCTATTGCTCTTACAAGGTGTTCGACAAGTGGGAGAATGTTAGGAATAAGGTGTCTCAACCTTGGATAATTCCTATTCTTATTATTTGTTTTGTAAAATGTATTTCTTGCAAATAATGTAATTAAGTGTGTGTACATGTCTAGTTGGCATGTTGATGTGTCACTTCACTTCATGTGTCGGCATCTTGAATTGTGTGTAAGGAGATCATGGCTGAAACGGTTATGACAGATTCCTGTGACATGTAAGAGCTCTTTCTAGGAGATTTCAATGATAGGTGAAGACATGAAATGACATGTGGCAACTGATAAAGTTGAGTACTATAAACTCTTCCAATCCTTGATCCCAACCATGGGGTTCGGGGCATCGCCTCAAAATTTTTTTTAGGGTTTCTATTTTCTCAGAGAATGATAAAACCCTAATGTTGGTATCTTTGGGAGTTTCCCTAAAAAGGAAAGCACAATGATATAAGCATTTTTTAGGGTTACGGGATGGGATACGAAAAGAGTGTATTGTTGGTATAATCTGGTGCTACTGGATTTGTCTGTGTGTGTCGATTGTCTCCTGAAAGCACTTGCATTGAAGGTGTGTTGTAACCATTGTGTTGAAGATAATACATTGTACAGGTTTTGGAGTGCTGGGGTTTTTTACCGAAAGGTTTTCCCCAGGGTAAATCATTGTGTCATTCTTTATTTTTTGTATGCATGGTATATGGTTGCAATATCTTTGTTAAAGTAGTTAACAAATCTGAAATTGTAAGGATTTAAAATAATTTGCATAATACTTTCCTTTAGAGATTAGTGTAGGAAGCTATTTCCACACCTGAGTTTCCTTACATGCTTTGCATAAGGTGTTGGGTAGGGATGGAGGAGCTGAGAAGATAAATGTTGGAATTTTGATGATGGTTTTAGATCTACAAGATGTGCATTCTAGCACAAGCTATGACTACATTCGATATATCATTGACAGGATGCATGAAGGGTTTGTGGCCATACAGAAGAAGGATAAAGATCCCAAATTCTTACACTATTCTATTCAGATGCATCTTTTATTGCATTTTAATTATGGCATCATGGATGTAAACAATTTAAACCCCCAAAGAATTTTTTATGACCAGCCTAATCCTGTCCAATTTTGGATTAAGTTAGGAATTTCACTGCCAAGGACTGTGATTTCTGCGGATTTGAGAACTAGATTGTTTACCCTTTGATGCAGAGCTTGGGTGTTAATAAAACTAGAATTCTAGTGAAGGTGTTACAACTACTTAGAACACGTGAGTATGTTGACAAGTGGGAAGGTGACCACAATTGGGGAGACTTTTATTTAGAGGATAATTTCACTATGATCAGAGTGTATGGATGCTCACATCCTCCCCATGTCCTACCATATCATGTACCATCAAGAGTTTCAGCAATGGAATTTACTTGGCAACTCTTGTTAACTGATAATGAACACTTTGCACCACATAGGAAGGGGAGATTAACCCCTAGGTAGTTCAAAATCTTTCAATTTACAATTGGAAAAGGTGCTATTGATTTAGTAAGTAAATGGTTGGAAAGTTGTAAGATGGGAGCAACACTGTATAGATATATCGATCTAGAGGGATTCATTACAGGAGCTAAAAAACTCCTAACTCCTACCATACCAAATACATATGTGCATGGTGATTGTGTGGAGGAGGATGCAACTAGCAATATAATTGATGAAGGAGAAGTGAGGGATAGAAGAGAAAAAATCCAAGAGCTGTTAAATTTAGAAAAAAAGATAATTGGGAAAGGATTAGCATTTGGAGGATTTTACCTTTATTTACCATATTTTGATAAAATCAAAGCTATCCTAGACAACTTTTACACACTCTGTGAACAGTTGGAAAGATGCCTAGATGTAAAAAAGGGAAGATAAGAACTTGAATATTCAGAGTCTGAATATGAAGATGAGAGTGAAGAGGAATATGATAGCCCACCTCATATGGATCAACCACAACAAAATGTTGCAGAAGCAGTTCGGGTACAAGGAGAAGAGGGACATATTATAGACTTGACTGAAGTTTCTCAGCCTGATGATATAGATGAGCCTGCTACCAAGAGGAAAAAATTTGATCTTGGTCAGACATCTCATGATAAGACTTACATGACAAAGGAGAGAAAAAAGGATAGAGTAAGTGCTCTTGTTCCTGGTAACAAAGTATATGATAATAATTTGAGAAAGGAAATTAGGAAAGGAAAGAAATTACAACAAGAGGTAGAAGAAAAAATAGAGTTGCCCCTTAGAACATGTATAGATGAGAGATTGATCCATCAGCAGTAGTTCTTGAAAGATGATAATTTCATTAAAACTGATGAGTTCAAAGATTTTGTTAGATGGCGAAAGAAGGAACAAATCAGAGAGAAATTGAGAATAGCTGGTGAAGAAGAAGTGACAAATGAGGCTCTCTTAGCTCTACAAACATATGATCCTAAAACTAAAGACATCACTCCTGAAGAAGCTAGAAAATTAGTGTTGGAAAGTGGCATGTTGCTTGCTGAAGGCTGGGATTTAGCCTCAACATTTATAATAAATCAAATAAGAAAGAAATCAGATTTAAAAATGACCACTAAGATACAAATTGGTGATATGATCAAGGGATTCGGATATAGTCCAAATTCCCAAGAATTTTCCATGTGGAGTCTATGTCCAAAAGACCAGAAGCCTCAACTGTTGAATATTCAAGAGAGCATGGTGGGAAACCAAATGGTATGGACAGTTCAAAACACAGGTGATCTAGAGATTTCCCAAATAATGACACACTGGGCACATTTGAATGAAGATAAGACAAAGCAATTGTTTGAGAAATGTGGTATCCTGATAGAGGAGGCTAGTGCCCTGGCTAAGGATAGAGAACTATGCCACATCAAGATTCATCAGCGAGATAAGGTAATTTCTGAATTAACTAAACAATTGTTGGAAAAGCCAGAAGTGGTATATGTACCCTCAGAATTGCCTCCACATACAGAGGAAAAGGTTGAAACAGGGGAAGAAGTAAAAACTGATGATCTGGCTAAGAAAGATAATGAGATTGCCATAAATGCATTGTTGAATATACTTCAACATAGGATTGATATCTTAAAAGATAAAATTTATATAATCCTAAATGCATACAATAAATTACCTACTTTACATGTTGAGGTGATAGGGTACATCTCCATTTTGACTCCTTTTTTCACAACATGGTCTTCTAGGATACAACTATTTGAGAGGTTGGCTTCTTTACAGCCACATAGGCCAGATCTGCCAGAGATTGTGACAAAGGTAGAAGATGAGATCAAGAAAATAAATCTAACTTTACCTTTCTTTAAAGGTAAATTAAATTAGATAGAGGCAAAGATGAACTTGTTTGGACTGTGTTTCAATAGATTTATTCCTCCACTTAATGGAGAAAATGATCAAATTAAGTCCTTGGAGGCCTGGAAAGGTGAATTTGATAGCAGACTGCCTAGTAAAGAGGCATTTATCACATATTTTGATCTTGATATGGAAGGTTTCAATAATATTTTGGATGAGGCTTTTAAAGTAGAGACTGACATCAATAAATTCTTAGTGGATGTCAAAGGAATAACTAATGTCAGATGGGAAAGACAAAAAGAAAAATGGAAAAGTATCCAGAACTTTGATTGGCCTGTAGAGGAGGATGTGGCATCATGGGATTTGAAAACAAAACTGAAGAAAAAGAAGCCTATTGAAATAGAAGAGATTTCCTAGATGAAGAATAGAAAGGAACACTTGGCACCTGATGACTGAAAACAGGGAGGTTAGTAACCACAAAGGACAAGTGTAGGTTAGCCTGAAATAGAGGTCACTTGGTCTCAATACAAATATCAGATACTATCCTGAAGACAATCAGACAAAGGCGCCAAAATTCATGTGAGACAAAAGAAGATCATATTTCATCCTTTATTCTTGTCTTCCCACCGCTTGAATGTTCTTGTATTTTGTCGTTTCTATTCTTTTTTAGGGTTAGGTATCTTAAACCATTCGAACCTTGTTGTATCCTTTCCTTAAGGATTCCAAGATGATTAGAACCTATAAATATATAAAATTGTAATATTTTGAGGGAGATGAAATAGATTGGCAAGCCAAACTTCTAGATTTTAGTCTGTGTTTTTGAGCTTTTAGCCTTGATATGTACCGAAACAGAAATTTATCAATAAAATACAGTACAACTTTATTCTATATTGTTATTGTCTCTTTATTTATTGTGTGTACTCTTTTATGTTTATGTTTAATTTTTAAGGCATGTTAAACATATTGGCTATAAGGTAGCTATCTAGTTATTAGCAATTTTCTTCTGAGGGGAGAATTAAACTTTGTGAGTAGTTTCAAAGAGTACAGAAATAATTGAGGATTTGATATAACATTGTAGGAGTGACAGGGTAATTTTTAAGGCACTTTACTTGAGTTGTATGTAGGTTGTAAGGCATCCTACAGTATTTTTATTTGTTTATCTTTGTGGATTTATATCTTTTGACTCTATAACCCAAGAATAAGCAATGGTCTAGAACTTGTTTGGTGATCCATCATCATCCAAAATATTTAAAACTATTCAAAATCAATTACCTTTGGAGAATATATTTAAAATCAGTTGTATTCACAGAGTTTACAGTTGGAGTTTGTTGATTTCTTAAAGAGAGAATCAAATAGGTCATTCCTCCTAAATTCATAAGAATTGTAAAAGGAAAGAAAGATGAAATTCCTTATTATGTTGTTGACTGTCATCATCAAAAAAATTATTTGGATTGTAAATCTATTCCTCAGAGTAATCATAGTTATTTGCATTGTCATCTATATATCTATATAGGAACAGAGCATTCAGCACATAAGAAAAATCCACTCTAAAGATACTATCAAGTCAGTAATCAATCATAGGTAAAACCTACCTAAGTCAGTGGATCTCAAAAAGAAGGAGGTGATAATAGGTATCCCCTGTGTTATCAAAATACCTCATCAATTAGTGTTTTCTCTTGCTTGAGTCAGAGTATCAATGGCATTGGAAGTCATAGAGTTATTTAAGTATACAAGCATTTTTAGAGGCCCTGCAAGAAAAAACCCTAACAGGGGAGAATGGCATAGCACCACCACCAGAGCCATGTCTTCTTCTAGCACTATCAAAGAATAACTCCCAAACCTAGTTGCTCTAATTTTATGATTCAGTGTTTGTTTTGAAAAGATTTGGCTCTTTGAATTCATTTTGTTGCATCAAATAGTTTCCCAAACTAGTGTCCCAACTAATATTGGCTTGGGCCTCTAAGATTATTTATGATTCGATCTCATCTAGATAGATATCAGGGATATCTTCTATCTTAGTTTTTTCTTCTTTGATGATTGGGAAATCATTACTGTCAAGTGCAAGGCAACTTGTATTGTTTACATTGGACACATAAGGTTCTATATGGTGTGATTCTAGTGATTTAGACTTGATGGTAACCTTAGTTCCATATCTAGTATGGAAAATCATGTGAGACTAGTCAGAAGAAAGGTAACCTCCTATCTTAGCTATAAACTCCCTTGATAAACATATGGAAAATAAAGCAAGGAGGTCTATGATGTAAATGTCAAGTAGGATGGAGAAATTAGGACTTGCATGGAGAATCAAGCTTGTGTCCTTGGCCTAACCTATGGTGTTTACTAAAGAACCATCAAGTTGGGTCACCTTCTTTTGTAAAGGTTCATATTTAAGTCCCAATTGGTCAGCCACTTTTTGGGGAATGATAGAGCTAGTAGCCCCACTATCTACCATACAATTATGTACTAAATATTTTCCAATAATTAATGATACATAAAAGGGAGGTGGTTTTAGATTTCTACCTTGTATGGCAACTGCCTTGGATTTTCTATTTGAAGTCTCCTTCTTTTGATCAGTATTGACCAATACTGGCTTAGAAAATTCTTTTGTAGGCTATTGAGAAATCACCTCTTCAGTCAATGCTTTCTTCAATATCTCAGGTTGTCTTGGAATAGTCAAAGAGTCCCACATGGACATATTGAAATTTTCCTTCTTCATATTGTCTACAATGTTGAAAGGCACTGTTGTGTGTACTCTTTGGTGTGTCTTCACTATGATAGGCTCAACTTCCTTAGGAAATTGGCCTTATTTGACTGGAATGATGGGAGTATTCTTTAGTATGGTATGAAATGAAGGAGGAAATGTATCTGTAGATGTAGTAGCTTTAGTTCCATCTCCTGTTCTCTCTATGTCTTGAGCCCTTCTCGTCGACTGAGTGTTGGCTACTATTGTGGATTCACCATTCACTCCATTAAAGTCTTGCTACTCCCAATTGAAGAGAGCAGTCTCATCTGGTCGTGTTTCTTGTTGAGGAGTTGACCCACTAGAAGAAGCCTATGATTGAGTATGTGAGGAATTTTGAACCATTAGTGCTTGGTTCATCCACCAATTTGAGTATGTAGCGTGATTGTGTGGCTGATTACAAGGAAAAATCCATTCATTTTCCAAGACTAGATTATTCTAACTTTGAACTATGTTTCTTGTTATATTTGCAAAACTAAGAGGTGTGGGATTATAAGGTTGAAAAGGCCTCTGATTGAAGTTCTACCTTTGGCCTTGGTAATTTCCTTGGTAAGGTGGCCTATTATGTTGATAGGGTTGTCCCTGATTTTGATAATGCTGGTCGGGACTTTGACTCTATGGTTGAAAGGGTGGCCTATTCCCTTGACTCTGCTTCTTTAGATTGGTTAACTATTTGGTTAGATTCTGCAATAGATTCGTCATTTCTTGCTGACTACTTTTAAACAAGTTATTTGTTTCTTGTTGATCACTTTTTATTACTTGCGATTCTTGTGAAAATCCTACTTTGGATTCCTCATAGCTAGTGCTGGCTTGAGGTGATACTATAGTGGGTATGGGAGTATATGTAGGGATACTCAAAGGCATGTTGGGCTGAATGTTAGGAAAGATAGGCATGTGTGGAATTGGGACTATCATGCCTGCTTGGATTAAACAATTTTCAGCTCTGACTGCTATGTCGAAAGCCTGATGTAATGAGGTACCTCCCATGGATTGAATCATGACAAAGATATTTCTATTCAGACTTCTTAAGAAATATAGGAAGGCATGGTCAGCTAAATTTCTTACTGAGATAGGAATTCTATTCCATGTCTTAGAAAATCAATTTTTAAAGTCTGTCATTTGTTCTTGAGGGGCTCTCATAATGGTTGTTAATTGTTCAACTAGAGATAAATGATCTAATTTATCCTCAAAATATTTGCTTAATAATTCACCTAGTCTATCCCATGAATCAATGGAACTGATAGCTAGAGTTATAAATGATTTTAAGGCCCTACATTTGAAAGAGGCCACCAAAATCTTGGTAGCCACGTCTTCTTCTGTGATATGATTCACATTGCATATGGTGGCTACATCTCTTATGTGTTCACATGTAGTTTTCTGTTCTTCTCCTATGAATTCAGTAAGACTCTTAGGTGTTGCTAAGGGTACATCATGATGTTGAGAAAAGTTCAAGGGAATTCCTTGATTGAAAGTGCACAAAGGAAAACTATTTAGCCATTGCAAGAGCTATTGTCTATTGAACAGCAACTGTGTGAGTTATTTTTGGGTCAGGGAGTGGAGCTGAATCTTCTTGTATCTCCCTAGTTACAGATCTTCCTCTCCTTCTTTAGTGGAAAGGAAAAGTTTTAGAATAGTCCCAAAGGATAACTAAGAGGGGGGGTGAATATATTATCAACTACTTTAATTCTTTTCTTTAATTAGATACAATTAACATAAAGTAAATGCACATTTAGATAACACAATAGAGAACACAACAATTTTGGTTATGGGGAAACCAAATAGGTAAAAACCCCAGTGGGAATTAGCACCCACAAAGAACTGTACTTCAGTATAATTATCCCTGTTAAGAGACCTTGCAACCCTGTTAGGAGTTTTTCTTTACAATGAAATAAGTATAGAGACCTGGTTAAAGGTCGGACCCTGTTAGGAGTCTTTTACAAGTAACCCTGTTAGGGGTGAGGACTCACTGTCTAAAAGCTCATTGCTAAAATGATGAAGGCTACAACATTCAATTGAATAAATATTCACTATATCTGATAGATGAACTATTAGAGTAGACCTGATGTCTTGATCAGTTCTAGTGTGTTGTATACTTCCACTTCTTTTTCACATAGATCTTTTCTTGATGAATGAAATGTCTCTACTGTCCCAAAACAATAGACATTCTATCCTACACCTGTTCTATCTTTTTTCCTTCTCATTCACACTTGGTGTTCATCAAATGAACTACTATAAGTATCTTCTCCAAAGGATGTGATCTTTGTCAGCTCTAGGAGTCCCTTCAATACTTCTTTAGTTGGCCATATCATCCATGCAACCTGATTAGAAACACACAACTCATACTGAATAGACATGACACTTCACAAAGTCAGCTCCACCAAATTAACTCCAACTTCACGATTCTGATAGAACATTTTGGGCACCTTTAGATAATTATCTTTAACTCATAACTAAACATGAATACAAACATGCATATGCCAAAGATAGGCACAAGAAAAGAAATAATGTAATTACGTCGGCTCTTTTCTGATAGTCTTCAATCTTTATAACTATCATAACTAATTAACATAACTCAACTGAAACTTCATATCTGACCCGGCATGAATGCACATAGCATCTAGAACATGTATACACCATGGAAATGAACATGCATAGCTCTAGAACATCTATACTGATAATTGCATATAGAACACTACTGTATATTATATGTTGTCATCAATGACAAACATACAATCAATTATTTGTACAGAAGCAAATCTCCAACAATCTCCCCCTTTGACATTGATGGAAACATATGATATCATCAACTCAAAGTGTCTTCCTTCTTTTTACAATCTTCTCAATATCCTCATCAAAAGTTTATCTTCACTGCTGCTACTCTGTATACTCTTCCAAAGTATATGCTCCCCCTTACTAATACTCCCCCTTTGACATCAATTAAAAAGGGTGTTCAACACCATTAAGCATAGGTACTACTCCAGAAGTAGAGTATTCAACCATTCATCAGTCACCAAGGATTGATGTTCTTGCTACAAGTTCTAATCCAACTCAGGATAGGGAACTACTCCCAACTTCTCCCTGAGATACTCAAAAGTATCTTTTGACAATGGCTTTATAAAAATATCTGCTAATTGTTCTTTAGTGATCACATAATCCAACTTTACTTCTCTGTCTACAACTTTTTCTCTTAGAAAATGGTATTTGATCTCAATGTGTTTTGTCTTTTCATGCATCACAGGGTTCTTTGACATATTGATAGTACTAGTGTTGTCACAGTGAATAACAATAGGATAATCAATCTGACTACCAAATTCTTTAATCATCTATTTGATCCAAACCATTGTTGAACAATTCAATGCTACTACAACATACTCAACTTTTGTTGTTGACTGCGAGATGCAATTTTGCTTTTTACTTGTCCAAGTGACCAATCTATCTCCAAGAAATACTTCTCCTCCTGATGTACTCTTTCTATCATCAACACAACCTACCCAATCTGCATCTGTGTACACATGAAGTTGTTTATTCTCTGAGTTAGGATATCATAAACCATAGTCAATAGTCCCTTTTAAGTATCTAAATATTATTTTTATTGCCATTAGGTGATTTTTCTTGGGTTCAGCTGCAAATCTTCCAACAATGCCAACTGTATTAGAAATATCAGGTCTAGATTGAGTAAGATATATGAGTTTTCTGATCATAGATTTGTATAGGGTTTTGTCAACTGTTGTGGAATCATCATCTTTAGAAATATTTCTTCCTGTTATCATGGGGGTGCTTACTGGTTTTCAATCTTCCATCTTGAAAGTCTTCAATATCTCCTTCACATACTTAAACTGATTTATGAATATACCTTTGTCTGTTTGTTTTACATTTAATCCAAGAAAGTATTTGATAGGTCCAATCATGCTCATTTCAAATTCACTTTTCATTTATTTGGCAAATTCTGCACTAAGTTTGTCATTACCTCCAAAGATAATGTCATAAAAAAAAATAGCAACGAGTAGTAGTCCTTCATCTGTCTCTCTTATGAATAAATTATAGTCTGTTGCTCCTTTTATAAATCCTATCTTTGTTAAGTAACCATCAAGTCTCTCATACCATGCTCTTGGGGCCTCTTTAAGTCCATAAAGTGATTTCTTTAATCTGCATACCATGTCTAGTTTATCTGAAAGTTTGAATCCTTCAGGCTGCTCTATGTAGACTTCTTCCTTCAAGTCACCATTCAGAAAAGATGACTTGACATCCATTTGGTATACCTTAAAGTTCTTGAATATTGCATAGGAAAAAAACAACTTGATAGCTTCAAGTCTGCTCACAGGGGAAAATTTATCAGTGTAGTCTATTCCTTCTCTCTGTGCATATCCTTTACACAATAATCTTGCTTTTTTCCTTACAACTATGCCTTCTTCATTCATTTTGTTCCTGAATATCCACTTTGTTCCAATCATATTCTTGTGATGAGTTCTAGGGACCAATTCTCATGTTTCATTCTTGATTATTTGATCTAATTCTTCTTGCATGACACTTTTCCAATATGAATCTTTGCATGCATCTTCAACACTTAAGGGTTCAATCTGTGAAAGTAAGCATACCTCTTCATCAGTGGTTGGACCTTTTCCTCTAGATTTTGTCTTGAATTTTGCACTCTGATCTCCAATGATATCTTCCTTAGAGTGGTATTTGGATGTGTATCTTGAGTTCTTAGGAGTGATACTTTCATCTGTAATCTATGATTCTTCTTCACTTGGTTCAAGATTGTTACATGAAACATCAATACAGTCAAACATTTCTTTAATAATTCTATCCTTATTGATGGGTCTGGGCTCATCTTCAATCATGGGAGCATAGTCATAATATCTTTCTTGAATCATAAACTTCTCATCAATCTTCACATGAGTACTTTCAATGATCTTCTTTAATCTTAGATTAAAACATCTATAGGCTTGTCTTTTGGTAGAGTAACCAAGAAAAATACCTTTGTCACTTCTAGCATCAAACTTCCCAATGCTATCATCTCTCTTGATGTAGCACTTGATTCCAAAGATTCTGAAGTATTTTACAGTATGTACATTACAAAACCAAAGTTCATAGGGTGTTTTATCTGTGCCTAGCCTTAATTGTATTCTATTGATAGTATAGACTGTTTTATTGATTGCATCTCTCCAAGAAGTATGAGCAACCTTTCCTTCAATCATGATAGTGCATGCTATGTCAAGTATTATTATGTTCCTTCTTTCAGCTATCCCATTCTACTGAGGGGTTCTAGGTGCACTTAACTATCTCTTGATTCCATGTAATTCATAGTAATCATAAAACTGGTCAGAGGTGAATTCTCCTCCTTTATCAGATCTCAGACATTTTATCTTTAATCCAGATTCATTCTCAAATTTAGCTTTGAAGACTTTGAACTTATCAAAAGCTTCAGATTTGTCTTTTAAGAATGCAACCCAAATCATCCTTGAGAATCATCAACAAACAAAATGAAATACCTTTCTTTGTAGTAAGAACTAGTTTGAGTAGGTCCACATAGGTCTGTATGTATCAGATCTAATTTGTTTTCTGCAAAGTTTTGTTTACTCCTGAATGAGGTCCTCACATGCTTCCCCGTCACAAATTCCCTACACATGGTGTCAACTAGTCTTGAAATACTTGGAAGGTCTCTTTCTACCTTTACATTACTTATCTTGACTATGTTGTCAAAATTGATATGACAAATTTTCTTGTGCCATAGCCAACTGTCATCTACTTTTGCAACAAAATAACTTACTTCTGAATTGAGCTGAAAAAAATTACCTTTGATCTTTGAGCCTAATGCAATCATGTTTCCTTATTTGTTGTTAATGATGCACTTGTTGTTTTTGAATTCCAACTAATATCCTTTATCAAGCAACTATCCAACACTTAGTAATTTATGATGTAAACCATCAACATAAAGAACATCATCTATCTTGTTCTTTCCATCCAAGGTGATAGAAACTCTACCTATGATAGGTTTGGGAGTGTTATCTTCAAATCTAACCATTCCACCTTTGTATTTCTCCAAATGCACAAATGTGTCTTTGTCTCCTGTCATGTGGTGTGAACATCCGTTGTCAATGATCCAGTCAGTTCTGATGCTAGCTTTTGAATCTAATGCTAACTCTTTTTCTTTTTCTTCATCTTCTTTGTCCATTTCTTCAAGCATCTTTTCAATGTATTTAATAGAAACAAAAAAAAATTCATCTTCTCCTGAATCATCATCAGTTACACTGTCTTCAGCATGATAACATTCCTTAGTGTACTTGGGCTTGTAATCTAATCTGAACTTGTTGACTCTTATAGGACACTTGGATGCAAAGTGACCAACTTTGTTGCATGAAAAACATTTGAATGGTATTTGTCCTTCATATTTCCCTTTACCTTTCCTTTCTTTCTTGGAAATCATAGAAATGATTTCATCTAGTTTAGTATCACTTCTTCATTATTGCTAGAGCTTCTTATGGATTTTGTGTTGTGGACTGTGACTTTGAAAGCTGTCTCACTTTTGGGTTCATTCTTCAATCTTGATATCTCAAATGCAGATATTTTGCTGATCAAAGTCTCTCTCTTGAAGTATTTTGAAAATTGCATAGTCTCATCTAAAATATTGATCTTTCTCTCATAGTCTATTGTTATTTTGGTCATTAGTTTGTCCATTATATCTTCCTCTAAAATTTCTTTGCCATTGTTCCTGATACCTGAAACTCCTTCATTAATTCTTTGATTGTAGGCTCTGATGTTTTCTTCAGGTAGCATCTCTAAGTTTTTGTACCTTTTCTTCCATGTCTTTCTGCACACATTCTTTTCTTGGATGTCTCCTTCAAACATATCTTCTAAGTATTTCCAAATAGAGTATGTTTTATCTTTCTTCTTCATCTAAGAAAATTCACTGTCGGATAGGGCACTGATTAGGGTTTCTTTGGAGATTGCATTATTAGTGAATACTTCCTTTTGTTTGGCTATAGAGTCATCTTCTTCAAGGTCTTTCAAGGTGGGAACTTCAATTTCTTGAGTGGAAATCTCATAGATCTCAAATCCAATGTACTGAAGATGTTTTATCAGTTTGTTCTTCTAGTCAAGATAGTTTTCTCCATTAAACTTAGGACTCTCTTTCCTGAAGTATGCCATCTCATCTACCTTAAGCTATTAGGATTTCTCTCCAAGGCACTTGGCTCTGATACCAATTGTTAGAATAGTCCCAGGATAACTAAGAGGGGGTTGAATCAGTTATCAGCTACTTTAATTCTTTTCTTTGCTTAGATACAATTAACATAAAGTAAATGCACATTCAGATAACACAAAAGAGAACACAACAATTTTGGTTACAGGGAAACCAAATAGGTAAAAACCCCAATGGGAATTAGAACCCACAAAGAACTGTACTTCAGTATAATTATCCTTGTTAAGAGATCTTGCAACCCTGTTAGGAGTTGTTCTTTACGATACAATAAGTATAGAGACCTAGTTAAAGGTTGGACCTTGTTAGGAGTCTTTTACAAGTAACCCTATTAGGGGTGAGGACTCACTATCCAAAAGCTCACTACTAAAATGATGAAGGCTACAACCTTCATTAGAATAGATATTCACTATATCTGATAGATGAACTATTAGAGTAGACCTGTTGTCTTGATCAATTCCAATGTGTTGTATACTTCCAATTATTCTTCACATAGATATTTTCTTGATGAATGAAATGTCTCTACTGTCCCAAAACAATAGACATTTTTTCCTGCACTTGTTCTGTCTTTTTCCTTCTCATTCACACTTGGTGTTAATCAAATAAACTACTATAAGTATCTTCTCCAAAGGATGTGATCTTTGTCAACTCTAGGATTCCCTTCAATACTTTTTTATTCAGCCATATCATCCACGCAACTTGATTAGAAACACACAACTCATACTAAATAGACACGACGCTTCACAAAGTCGGCTCCACCAAATTAACTCCAACTTCACGATTCTGATAGAACATTTTTGGTGCCTTTAGATAATTATCTTTAACTCATAACTAAACTTGAATAAAAACATGCATATCCTAAAGATAGGCACAACTTAAGAAATAATTTAATTACGTCAGCTCTTCTCAGATAGTCTTCAATCTCTGTAACTATCATAACTGATTAACATAACTCAACTAAAACTTCATATCTAACTCGGCGTGAATTCACATAGCATCTAGAACATGTATACACCATGGAAATGAACACACATAGCTCTAGAACATCTATATTGATAATTGCATATAGAATACTGCTATATATTATATGTTGTCATCAATGACAAACATACAATAAATTATTTGCACAGAAGAAAATATTCAACAAAAAGGTCTCCTTTCTTCAGTTGCAGTAGGTGGTGTAGACTAAACACTCCTTGTAGGGGATACTCTCTAAGATTTTATGCAATAACTTATGGTCAGGGGTAGCTGTGAGAACTCAGAGGGATTTGAGCTCCTTGTCTCAACCTTTCTCATAAACTTTTGAACAGAACAGGATCTTCTATTCTCTAAACCAGTGGAGTCACCGGATATGCTTTGAGGAAAAGAAACCTCTTTAGGTCAATACCATGTAATCAACATATCAAAGATAGCATAGTTTTTCAAATGAATTTCTTTCAAGGTCCCACCGGGTGTGCCAGAACTAATATACACTAAATTTTGCACCCTATTCAAGCTCTCTTGGTCTTGATAATCTAGTATAACATGGGAATCACTTCAAGGTTTTGGGATCTATGCTAACTTGAAGTGAAGCCTCCAGATTCTAGGTCAATTCCTCTTAGATAATCACCTAATCTTCTCTTAAACATGGAAAGTAAACTTGAAGGAAAAGGGGTAGAAGGAATTCTTGAATGGTAAATAACTCGAAAGAAAATTATCCTACTAGGTGATACACTGAAGGTAACTTGAAACATGACACACTAACCAAAATAGCATGAAAATTATTAGATCTAATAGAACACAATCTTTCTGAATAGGCTTGCATAAGTATTTCCCAGAGAGGTTTGGAATGGAAAGAGGCTATTGGAGGAAAGAATAAATTTCACAGGTAATAACATTCCCAAGAAAATTTAGACACAGACTATGACCTGCAAATAGATAGTCACTTCAGCAAATAGGAACAGGAGTGAGACAAAGTATCCAGGGATGAAAAAAATCCACAGGGTGACCTAAATCAAATCACACATAGTAGTACACAAAGATGATGAAAGAAAGAAAGGATTGGGAAATCTAAGATTTCTCTAACATAAGTCACTGTATATATTTCAGTAAGAGAAATACAAATAAAGAAGAGCTAGAGGGAAGAGAAGATGCCATAGATAACTCATACAGAATCTGAACTTCAATGAAAAACTACAACAAAGTGAAAACTAGAGGGCAGGAAAAATGCCATAGATAATTTTACACCAGTTGGAACCTCTAAGCTAAAAATCTTTAAAACTAACTTATATACATGTCTCTCTAGCATGTAGGCTTAAGAAACAATTAATTCTAGAAATTAGGTTACAATAGGTATGGCATAAATAATGAAAAAAACCTAATACTGTCAATTCTGCTCATTAATGTAGCTGAGAAATATCTTTCTTGATCAGATATATCCTTGGATATCTTCCTTATCACCATAAATGCAGTTTAAGAAGTTGGCTCGACCCATCTCTCTGTTCTATAATTTGAATAAATCATGCCACTACCATGGGCTTTGAAATCAGATCTTTTTAATATTAAATATTTGAATAAGCAACAGTCACAGGTGGCGCGGGTACTAGCATCAACGGCCCAGAGAATCCTTGACCTTTTCTTTTAAACATAGTCATCGATTCCCCTTCTTTATTCATTATTTTCTTTACCCCTAACTCTGGCTTGATCCACCTTTAACCCCCAGTTACTGAAATCCTTCATGTCACTGAGTCTTCGATCTATTTTACTAATTCTGAGTTTCATTGGAGACTTCGCGACCACCACAAGATTAAAACAAGATCAAACGATCAGTGCTAAGTTGTGCATCCTTAATAGAATATTCCATTTTCTTTAGAGACTCAGCAACTACCATGAGATCCAAACATAACCAACAGCTCAGATCAAATCATCCAGAACTCAAAAATTTCCTTTACTTAACCCTTTCTCGATTCCTTTGACCATGGTTATTTTTAGAGACTTGGCAACTAATTGGTCTCGTGATCTCCATATTTTCTACTTAACTGTGGTTTCTTATCGACACTCAGTAACTACCACAAGATCTAACCCTACATCAATGGCTAGCATGAAGTCTCATAAACCTTGTGGATGTCAAGACTTCTTTTAGATACTTAGCGACTGAACACATAATACCTGGGTCCCTCATCTGCCATTTGTCGATCTGCCAATTTACCCATGATCTGACCACAAATCCCTTTGACCTTAGGACCAAACTCCACTTCTAACCATGAGTTCATTTAGAGACTTGGAGACTGCATAGTCTCATAATCTCTTAACACTTTTCGTAATCATGGTTACCTTAAGAGACCTGGAGACTGAAAGCTTTTAATTCAACTCAGTCTAGACTCGGGTCACATCTGCAGTTTATGAATTTAAACTGAGTTGCTAGATCTCATGATCTTTTGTGAAACTTGGGTTACTTTGGGTGACCTATCGACTACCCTCCAATCAAAAAGAAATCCAACGATCAGTGCTAATTCGCAATGAGAAATGAGCATATTCTATTTCATTTGGAGACTTCGCGACAAAGGCCATCTCGTAATTGCTGAGCAACCTGGAATATTCCTTGTCCCTTGTGTGACTAAGTGACTAAAAGGAAATTGAAATGTGCACATGAATTAAAAGAACTTAAGTTTCCCAGAAAAGGTAATGAACAATTTGAAAGAGCCAAGGACCAACTAGGGTTTATCTCAAAATTGTATAGGGTTTTCAATCCTTAGGCCATTATCATGAATTAGGGTAAAAAAAAGGACTAAAAACTTGCAGAGAATGAGGTAGAAGACCAGGAAATGTACATTCTTTTACAAGCTAGGCTCTACCCTTGTGGGAGCCACATTTTCCTCCACTTGTAGCCAGAATTTACATCTAATGGGAAATTTCAGGTAACACATGCTTCGCGTGGATTAAAGAGGACTAGATCATATTAGGGAGAAATGATTTTATAGGATTTTATCACATGTACACTCATATTCATACAGATTCTTTATTTTAATAACATATTTACATGCTTCATTTACATGTTTTACATATTTAGTATAGTTTTTCAATATTTTGTACATGTATGTCTACAAGTACAACGAAATGTAATATTGAACAAGCTACAAACAAATCAGCAATTTGCCTAATATTGAACAAGATAAAAAAAAATTGAACATCCAAATAGAAATCATAAAGGATACTTGTATTTAATAAGATAACAAAATAAGAAAATATTTTTAAATATAAAGTATTTTCAATAGTTCATTGAAAAAGAAACAAAATAAGATAATTGTTCAATAGTTTGATAACTTAATAACATTAAAAAAGTTTAGTAGGACCTAACACAAAAAAAATTGGTAACAATATGAGAAGAAACTTGATCTTCCATAAGCCTAACCATAGAGATAGTAACTTGCAATAATGAATAAATCTTTAATAAGTAACTAAAATTTTGTACAAATAGAAAAAATGTAGTTCTAAAAATATGTATAATTAATGTAACTGAGTACAAATGTAAGAGGATCATGCTTACCAAATTAAAAAAATCATAATCATTAAGTTCTTGACTAGGATGGTTTCGTTACAAACCTTAACCAAAAAATCAAGAGACTTGCACAACATTTTAAAATGAGGCACATTAAAATTCTAGGTGAACTTAAGGGGTTTCCTTGAGTAGATTTCTTGAGGGGACATCTTAAGGGGATGTCTTAAGGGGATGTAGGTTTAGGATATGTATTTTTAGGATGTGATAGATATGATGGATTAAGAGGATGCCTTAAGTGGATATAAAATTAGGATGTCTTAAGGGGATGCCTTAAGGGGACTTAAAATTTTGAGGTCTTAAGGGGATGTAGGATTAGGATATGTAGTTTGAGGATGTGATAGATATGGTGACTTAAGAGGATGCCTTGAGTGGATATAAAATAAGGATGTATTAAGGGGATTCCTTAAGGGGACTTAAAATGAGGATGTCTTACGAGGACCTAAAATTAGGGGGTCTTAAGAGGACCTAAAATTAGGGTGTCTTAAGGGGATTCCTTAAGGGGACCTGAAACAAGGATGTCTTAAGGGGACCTATAACAAGGATGTCTTAAGGGGGTATAAATTTAAGATTTTCTAAGGGTGTAGGATTAGGATATGTTTAGGTGATTTAAAACAAAAATAAATTATATATTATGTTATAAAAAATTTTAAAAGTACCCATATATACTTACATGTATTTACTTATACCATTGTACCATATGCATCCTCTATTTTCTGTAATGCATCAATAATAAGATTATGACATGTTTAGGTGATGTAAAAATAAAATAGATTATATATATGAAGCTATCCCAAATTCTAGAAGTTCACATTTATACTAGCATGTATTACTTATTCCATTGTACCATCAACATCTTCTCTTTTTTGTAGTGCATTTATAATTGTCTCGTGCTCTTCCATAGAAATTGACCACAACTCTTTATTAGCAAGCCTCCCCGGATATCTAGATAGCTTTATATTTGTTGTCACAACCAAATGCGAGTAATGAATAATCTTCTTATGTGTTTTGTAGTCTTTGAATGTAGCAAAACCATTCTTCCTTATTAGGTATTTTTGTAACCATGTGCCAATAACCACAACTAAACCTGTAGGATAATGATAGCCACAGTCATCTTCTCTAGGTTTTACTAACTTATGTTTGGTCTCAACACATCTAGCCAACCAATACTTTGTTTCCTCTTCACTGTTCTTAGGTGCAACAACAATATACACATGTCCTGCAAATTAAAAAAAATTACCACGATAAACTTAGACTAATAATTATATTCAAATATAAAGTGACATAAAAATACAATTACCTTCTTGTAAAAGATCTGAAACTTGATCATAATCCTCTGATGAAAATAGTTGATCACTATCTTCAAGTGTTGTTTCATATTTCTCATATGTTTGAGAAGGTGTCATGGATCTTTACTTCCATTCTTTGACCCATTCTTTATTCTCATATGCATCCCAATCACCTGAAATACAAAATTGACAAAAACATGCAAGCTCTCTTGACCACGATTTCCATGTGATTGCATCAAAACTCTCAAATGAATGCCATGATGCTGATCTAATAATTGTATCACAATCAAGTCTAGGTGGAATGTCATTTTCTTCGATTAATGAAAAGAATCATTGAATTCTATATTTCTCATTTTCTCCTATAGATAATTTTGAATTGCACCAATCCACAATAGCACAATCATCTTAAAATTTGGCTGCACCCTCAAATTTTAATTTCTCTCTAGCCAAACAAAATTTAACACATGCACCAGCTCTGTCATGTTCTCCTTTACCATGACCAACATCAAAAAAACTCCACATATGTGGTATATTGGTTTCCTTGTGAGTCCTACTAAGCCAATAAAACATTCGATCATTCTTGAATTGTCTTGTAGAATTTTCTGACCATATGAAATGTTCCCTCATCTGGATTTCCCATTCTCTTAAATTAATATAATTGTTTTCAAAACAAGATTGAACAAACTATGACATGTGCATCTGATTATCACTCAAATAGAAATGGAACTCCCTCACAATTTTTCTATCATCCTCTGTACTATCATGTGCATGTCTATAAATAATATGAACAAACATAGCAACTTACATTGAATTTTAGTATTGATCCTGAGTTTCCTCTTGTGGAGAAAGAGTATAGTTTTTTTCAAAGTCAACTACTAATAGTATAGTGCCAACTAGAAATTAGTTTCTACACATGTGAAATTGACCATCAATCCATCTATCATATTGAGAGTGTTTCATGTATTTAGGAACGATCTTACTCTTGAATTCTAAAATGAATGCATGTACACTAAGTTTTTTTGTGATTAATTCACACCACTTTCCAATTTTCCCATCTTTTAAAGGACACTCAACATTCTTAAATATATTAACATCCACTAATTGTTGGCCAAAATCATTTTCACTAGTTTTATGCATACATTATTCTAATAATGCAAAATTTCCACAAGTAGTGCACTATCCTAAAATAGAAGAACTTTAAAAGAAATTACCCATTAGATCTTTCACAAAAAAAACCTGCTACAAATTCCTTGATTGTTTCAAGTGGTATATTAATACCACAATCCTACATAGTGATGTTAGCATGTAAACTATAATGTATATATAAACAAAATCATGGTAATAATAAAATTGAACATGTGTTTTACAACAACAAGATATTCGTTGTTTATTGATTTCCACATACCAAGGTTTACATTTTTCAAATTATCTTTCAGTAAGGGTAATATGTCTAGGTAACACAACCTCATCTAAAAATTTTCTATAAAATTCATTTTGAGTGGTGTCTAATAGGTGTTTTGTATGAGGATCACAAATTTTACACCCTACTCTTAATTTCAAAACATCTCTAGCATTAGATGATACCCTTGTACTATCATGCCAATAATTTTCAACCAAAGATTTGATTTCAGGATTCAATTTCATGTTACGTCATGGGAGTCTACCACTAAAACTCCAACAATTGTTGATTGGATCATTTTCGATACTTAATCTTCTCTTTTCTTCTCTTACCAATGTTTTAGGATGCATGTTTAGAATTCCCTGATGATTTTTACCATTACTTTATCCAAAGTGTTTTTATTGACTATAGTATTTGTTATAGCTCATCATGCTACATTCTTACCTTTAGATCAACTCATTTTTACAATACACTGAATAGCACTAGCAATAGTAGATATTGTTAGAATAGTCCCAAAGGATAATTGAGAGGAGGGGGGGTGAATCAGTTATCAGTAACTTTAATTATTTTTACTTATTTAACTTCAAAATACAATAAAGTAAATGCACATTCAGATAACACAGTACACAACACACAATTTGATTACGGGGAAACTAAATGGTAAAAACCTCGGTGGGAATTAGCACCCACAATGAACTATACTTGTTTATAGTAATCCCTGTTAGAAGATCTTGCAACCCTATTAGGATTTTTTCTTTACAAAGCGATAAGTATATTGACCTGGTTAAGGGTCTGAACCTGTTAGGAGTCTTATACAAATAACCCTGTTAGGGGTGAGGACTCACTGTCCAAAAGCTCACTGCTTCAATGGTGAAGGCTACAACCTTCTATAGAACATATATGCACTATATCTGATGATGAACTATAGAGTATAGTTGTTGTCTTGATCAGTTCCAATGTATTGTAATCTTCTATTCTTCTTCACATAGACTCTTGATGAATGAACCACAACTGATATTCTTCTCTGTACATTTTCTGTCTCTTTTCGTATCATTCACACTTAGCGTATCACAAATAACTTTCTATAAGTATCTTCTTCAAAGTATGAGATCATGGGACCTATAAGACAACTCTTCATAACATCCTTGTTAGCTTCACTAAGCACACAAGCATAATTACAACCATGCAAATATAAACTAAATAGACGTGACACTTCACTAAGTCGGCCTCACCAAATTATCTCTAACTTTTCAATCTTCTTGAAACACATTAATCACCTTTAGATAACTATCATCAACTCATAACTAATCATGAATATACACACACATATCTTGAAGATAGGCACAACTCAAGAAACATGTTAAATACGTCGGCTCTGATCAGATACTCTTCCAGAACTATAACTGCCTATAATAGAATTACACAACTTGACTGAAACAACATATCTGGATCTGCGTGTATGAAAATAACATAATAAACATGTCTACAACATGTATCTAACCACGCAAGGCTTGATATCATCATTCTAATAAGTACACATAGAATCACTACTGTGTATTATATGTTGTCATCAATGACTAACATACAATAAATCAACTACACAGAAACAAATCTCCAACAATCTCCCCCTTTGACATTGATGGAAACATATGATATTAAAATCATCCTCTATTCATGGTGTCCTCTTTCTTTTACAATCTTCTCAATATCCTCATCAAAGATTTCTCTACACTGCTGCAGCTCCTCTAATTGTGTTTTTGTTCCATGTATATACTCCCCCAGAGTATATGCTCCCCCTTAGTACATACTCCCCCTTTGACATCAATGGAAAAGGGTGCCATAAACCATTAGGCATAGGTACTAATCAAGAAGTAGAGTAGTCAACCATTTACCAGTCACAAAGGACTAATTTTCTTCTTGTATTTTCTAATTAGACTTAGGAGAGGGAATTACTCCCAACTTCTCTCTGAGACACTCAAAAGTATCTTTTGATAAAGGTGTTGTGAAAATATCTACCAACTATTCTTTGGTGCTCACATAGTCCAATTTTACTTCTTTGTCTGCAACATTTTCTCTTAGAAAATGGTACTTGATCTCTATGTGTTTTGTCTTTGTGTGCATCACAGGGTTCTTAGACATGTTAATAGTGCTAGTGTTATCACACTGAATAATAATAGGATAATCAACCTGAATACTAAATTCTTTAACCATATACTTGATCCAAAACACGGTTGAACAATTCAGTGTTGTTGCAACATATTTACCTTATGTTGTTGACTGAGAAATACAGTTCCGCTTCTTGCTTATCCAAGAAATCAACCTGTCTCCAAGAAATACTGCTCCTCCTGAATTACTCTTCCTATCATCAATATAGCCTACCCAATCTACATCTGTATACACATGAAGTTGTACATTATCTGATTTAGGATACCATAAACCATAGTCTATAGTTCCCTTTAAATATCTGAATATCCTCTTGATTGCCATTAGGTGATTCTGCTTGGGTTCAGATACAAATATTCCAACAATGCCAACTACATTAGATATGTCAGGTCTAGATTGAGTTAGATAAATGAGTTTTCCAATCATAGATTTGTACAATGTCTTATCAACTACTGTGGAATCATCATCTTTTGAAAGCTTTCTTCTTGTAATCATAGGAGTGCATACTAGCTTACAGTCTTCCATCTTAAAGGCCTCCAATATTTCCTTCACATATTTTGACTGATTAATGAATATACCTTTATCTGTCTGCTTTACATTTAATCCCAAAAAGTATTTTATAGGACCAATCATGCTCATTTCAAATTCATTCTGCATTTCTTTTGCAAATTTTGTACTAAGCTTGTCATTACCTCCAAAGATAATGTCATCAACAAATATGGAAACTAGTAGTAATCCATCAGGTATCTCTCTTGTGAATAGGTTATAATCTGCTACACCTTTCTTAAAACCAATCTTGGTAAGATAACCATCAAGCCTCTCATACCAAGCTCTTGGGGCCTGTTTAAGACAATAGAGTGCTTTCTTCAATCTGCATACCATGTCTGGTTTATCTGAAAGATTAAATCCTTCAGGATGTTCTATGTAAACTTCTTCCTTTAAGTCATCATTCAAAAAATCTGACTTTACATCCATTTGATAAACTTTAAAGTCTTTGAATGTTGCATAGGCCAAGAATAATTTTATGGCTTCTAGTCTGCTCACAGGGGCAAATGTATCAATGTAGTCTATTCCTTCTCTCTATGCATATCCTTTACATACCAATCTTGCTTTGTTTATTACTACTGTTCCATCTTCATTCATCTTGTTTCTGAATATCCACTTTGTTCCAATCACATTTGTGTCACTGGGTCTAGGAACCAATTCCCATGTCTCATTCTTAATTATCTGATATAATTCTTCTTTCATTGCATTCTTCCAATCAGAATCATTACAAGCATCTTCAACACTTAAAGGTTCAATCTGTGAAAGTAAACAT
>MU224728.1:640324-675664 GCA_018584345.1 Thuja plicata | reverse complement strand
CCCCAAGGAAGATCTAAACTTGTGCTCGCAAGTCCACCAAGCAATCCCCTTGTCCCCCAAGCCGCAGCCACTAGCTCTTCTCAAAACTCGCTCCTCTACCTCTTCCTCTTCTCCAAGATCAATGAATCACCCCTAAAGACTTCCCCCACAACCCCTACTTATACCAATCTAAGCCATAGGTCATCCCAGAACATAAATTAAATACAAATACCAAAATTAAATGCCACAAGTCGGCCAACAACAACAATTAAATGCCCAAAATAGATGTCTTAGTAAAATTGTTATATCTCCTAGCTCTGAATGAATTAGAACTCATGCTTTGAACCGTAGGTAGAAATATAGGCCCTCTTCAATTCCTGAAATTTTCAGCCTCTAAGTCTTTGTGGAAAATTACTTATACAGCCTAAAATAGGCACCAAAATCCAAAGCAAGGCCAAGCTCCTCCTAGGCCATGCTGAGCAACCAAGACCATGCCAAGTTCCATCAAAACCAATTACCCAAGACCCAAGTAGGTCCAAAAAACTCTACCAAATCCCTCACACATGAAAATAAGTCCACACAACTCCATCAAATCTCCCAAACATGCAGGATAGCCAACTACCCTAGGATGCTCCTGCATCACCAAATATGGAAAAAGAAGCTACATAGTTTGCTAAGCCTTGCAAATAGTGTCAACTACATGGAAATATGATTCATGCTCCAGCCAAGGAGCTTATTCCCTTCATTAATTTTTGGCCATTTCAACAATGGGCTTTGGATTTGGTGGGTCAAATTTATCCCTTCTCCTCAAATGGACATAAGTTCATCATCACAGCTATAGACTATTTTACCAAGTGGGTGGAGATAGTTCCTCTCACTATTGCCAATGGAAAATTGTTAGCAATGTTCATTCTCAACTACATCATCTGCAGGTATGGTTTACCCTCAGCAATAATCACTGATAATGGGGGGCAGTTCAAAAATAAGGATTTGGCAGAGCTATGCTCTATGTTTAAAATCACTCAGCATTGATCTTCCATCTATTATCCTCAAGGTAATGGACAGGCGAAAGCATCAAACAAGACAATCCTTAAAATCTTGCATCACACAGTTCACAAATCTAGACGAGATTGGCATCTCCAGATTAATCCAGCTCTCTGGTTATATAGGACAAGCATAAGAAAACCAACATGGGCTTTTCCCTGTGCTTTGTTTTATGGAGTAGATGTTGTGCTACCAATTGAGGTTGAGATTCCTTCTCTACGATTCTCTCTGAAGGGCCTCATTACTGATGATGATAATAGAATATCTCAGCTACAAGAGCTATAACTACTTGATGAACGTCAAAAAGTGGCATTTGATCACCTTAGATCATATCAAAAAAGGATTTTCAGGAGCTATAACAAGAAATTTTGGCCAAGGGACTTTCAGGCGGGTGACCTCATTCTGAGGGAGAACCCTAAGAATCAACAACATCAGGTCCAGAAGAGAAAATTTGAACCAAATTAGCTTGGTTCGTATGTTTTCACTGCAATGTTTGGGTCTGGCACTTACCAAATTTATACTAATGAAGGGAAGCAACTCAAGGATCCCATCAACACTCTTCATCTGAAATGGTTCTACAGCTAAGACATCTTTAGTGTGCTCATGTATATAGTAAAGTCCTGAAAAAATTCTAAAAATCTGAAAATGTCTTGAAAAAATGATCATCTTAGTGAAAACCTAGCGATAGGCGCTTTGATGTATCCCCCAAAAAATTATATATTCCAAAAATAAAAATAAAAATTGAAAATTAAAAAATACAAAAAGAGAGAAAAAGAGAGAAAAAGTGCCATTAATGAAAACCTGGCAAACAAGCATCATGGTAGCAAACAAAGAATTTCTGCCAAGAAGGTGAAAACCTGGTAAACAGATGCCTCTTGTTCCACATTGCTATATTTATCACAACACCAATTGGCTTTATGCATTTTATTTCCGGCTTTGTTGCTTTCATGCTTTCCTACTTGCATTTTCTTTTTCGTATGCTCTCCATTCCTGTCAAGACACCAACTTACATGGATTGAAACTGGTCATACTCTCGAGGCAACCCTCCTGGTCTTGGGGGCACTATCCTATTACCTTTTGGGATCTACTTCACGACAATCACCAGTGGTTCTCATTGCATTTTCCTATTGTCGCTTAGCTTATACTGAGTTCTCTCTCCTTGAGAATCTCCCTAACATCAGTCACCAGTGGTTCTCACTGCGTCTACCTACTGATGTCTAGCTAGTCCTATGATCTCTTCATTTGAGAATCTCTCTTGCATCAGTCACCAATGGTTCTCACTACATCTACCTACTATCTCTATACTTTTGAGATTTCTCACATTTGTTATAGTTGGAGTTATATTCAAATTCTCTATCTATCGATGCTCAGTCTTGACTATTCTTTGCTTTCATTTGTACATAGCTTTCGGTCACTTTCGTGACACTTCGGTTCCTTTGAAAACCCTACTGACTTGACACTAATTTAGTGCCATATTCCTAGGGGAGATTAAATCTATTTTGTCTTCACAACATTCGTCAATTCAGTCACCACTACTAGGGGCATGGGTCCCCAAATCTGATCGCATCTAGAGTCAGTCATCTTGTCATTTCTAAAGGACAACTCTCTACTGACACAAGCTGGTATTTCTCAACACCCCAATTCAAACAGTGTTTCTCAACACTACCTTTGGGAACATCTGTGTTTTTCAACACATATTAGATATCACAACGTAAACATCTATTGATAACAATCAAACATAATACACTCACAAGCACAATGGTGATTTTCAACACCCCTATACACATACATATTCAAAAAATTTGAAACTGGCTAAGCTATGATTGAATATTTCTTTATATGTTGTCTATTCTCAATGATTTCATTGATATTTTCTTTGTCTACTTCTTGTTGGTGTATTCCTAATGATTCAGAAATGTCAAATAAATAGGGTGTATGTGATAAGAACTCCCGCATTAAGGTATAAAAGCCTCACATCCCTCGATCTTGTTTATCTGTACACCATGGTGAGGTCAGAACTATCTCCTTGACTATTATTGATCTAATTGTTTATGTATGATCACACTCATGGTTATATTGTCTTTGAAAACCTCGATACTGGTGTACTCTTGCAACATCAACCGGAAACAATGTTCAGGTCATCTTGGCTTTTGTTCCCTAGTGCTTATGTTCGTTTCCCATATCTTATCCAATGAAAGTCATATTCATATTCTTATGGTCACAGTGGCACTAATAAGGATTGTGTTGACTTTGATGTTCCAAAAATTCTCAATGATGATGATTATATGATGGGTCTCACAACCATGTCCTAGGGATTGCATCTAGCATAGGATTGCATTTTCATTCTAGACTTGCATAGTGGCAACAATTCAATGTTCACTTCATTGCGTTCTCCTGGATTTGTACATTGGGGGGTTCTTCTTCAACATCCTAGCTTCATCACAATTGCCCAAGTGTTTGATCCTCGCTCTCGCTCTTCAATTCCAACTATTTTGAACTGGAATCTAATTTTCAAAAGTGTTCCATTTTTTAGATCGAAATCAAAATCTGACACTTCTATATGGCTAAAAATTGCATTTTAAAATTTTTCAGGACCGATGCGATCGAACTCTTGTGCAGTCAACTTTATGACATCGATTTCTTGTCAGAATCATATCTAATCAACATTTTCTCAAATCTTTGACTCTTTTCATCAAAAGTCAACTTTGGTCAACACTAGTCAAACTTGGTCAACCAGACCTCAAAATCGCTCAAAATTATTCTGAATCTTCCAAGTTCTTTCGTAATCTATTCTCAGTTCTTCCTTATCTCCGATTCAACATCTATCTACGATGTATCACTCTCAATCACCATTATGACGTGTCATCTTTCCATTTCACTCCCAAGGGGCAGGATGATTACATCATTGATTCTATTACAATCAATCTGATCAGAATTCAAAAGTCCTAATTGCTAGGGGCATCTCACCACTTGGGGGCATGTTCATTTTTCTTACTTCAAATTCAAAACTGGATACTCCACAATCAATAAGGGCATCTATGTTCCTTACATCTTGTAATCTATTAGGTATCGGGGCAATCTAACCCAGATCCCTGAGAATCAAGCTTCATTCTAGAGATGATTCTTAAAATCTCATCATTTAGGTATCAGGGCAATCTAACCCGGATCCCTGAGGATCAAGCTTCTTTTTGGAGATAATTCTCAAAATCTCAATCTATTAAGTATCTGAGAAATCTAACTCAAATTATTGAGGATCAAGCTTCGTTCTGGAGATAATTCTCAAAAACTCTTCTATTGGGAATTGGGGCAATCTAACCCTGACTCCTAAAATCAAGCTATGTTCTAGAGATGATTCTAAAACTCGATCTAACTACTATCTAGGCAATCTAACCTAGATATTGGGGACTAAGCTTCATTCTGGAGATAGTCCTAAAAATCTCTATTGACTATCTTTTTATGGACAGGTATTGGGGCAATCTAAACCTAACTCCTAAAGGTTGAGCCTCGTTCTGGGGACACTCTTTTGAAATATATCAATCTATTTGGTATATGAGCAATTTAACTCAGGTCCCTGAGGATCAAGCTTCGTTCTGGAGATGATTCTCAAAATCTTAATCTATTAGGTATTGGGGCAATCTAACTCGAATCCTTGAGGATCAAGCTTTGTTCTGGAGATGACCCTCAAAAAATCTACTTGATTGACATCTTGGAAATCTAACCTAGACTTCAAAGAGTTAAGCTCTATCTTGGAGATGGCTCTGAAATCTTCATCAATCGATCTTTGCATCATCAATTTTTGAAATCTATTCTTCTGTGCTTCAGACATCAGACTATTCTTTGAATCAATGTGCTACTTGCACATCAATTAAAAGGGGCAAAATGTAACACCCCAAAATTGGCATCTTGCAACCCTAACCAATTTTGATGCATTTGTCATTCTTCTACATCATCAAAGTCCTATTGTACTAGGCAATTTTTAGTTTTGGCTGACTCTACTTGACCTGAGTGTCAAATGCAGAAAATCCTAAATCTGCATTAATCATAACATTATATTTAATTCCTAAAACATCAATTAGATAAACAAACCCTATGATTGAATTAATTTAATTATAAAGTCCTAGCACTTTAATTAAATTAAATTCACCCCTTTTAGCTAAAACACATTAAAAGGAATTAAATAATATTTAATTATTAAATAAATATCTTCATTTCAATAATTGGATTTAATTATTCAAATAATTGAGAAAATAAATTTATGAGGTCATATTCTATTTATTTAATTAAATCTTCTCTCAAAAATATTCTCTCATGTTTATAAATAGAAACTTTGAATTAACTGTGCTTTAAAGAGAAAGAAAACAGTTAAAAGGAGAAAGAAAACAGTTAAAAAGAAAAAAGAAAACAGTTAAAAACAAAGGGAAAACAGTTTATTGTTTTCTTTTAAAGAAAGCTTGCTAATTTGAATTAGATTTTCTATCTATTTTATTTCAAAAAGGAAAATTTCTATTATGAGAATACTCTCAGTCTATAAAAGAACTCCCATTTCTCATTCAAGGATATGCATTTTTAGAATAAAGAATTGTTGCCGCATTTTTGAATTCATCATCTCATCTCATTTCAGTTAAGCTCATTTGCAATAGAATAGCTTCATTTTCTTAGATTAATCTCATATTTCTTATCATGTCTTAGTTTAATTTCATTTAGATTAATCTTGCATCTTTCATGTTCTTAGATTAATCTTGCATTACATTGCATTTCATTCATGGATAAAAATCCTTCGTTCTTGGATTGGTCTAGGTTGTGAGACTCTCGTTCTAAGAGCCATTCAAAACCCCGTTTGGATAGAAGGAAACAGGTCGAATCATACATGAATGCAAGATGAATAACTCATATTCACTTTTGTATGTGGGTGATGAACAAGGACTATGTTGAAGTGTATGGTTGAATAACAATGCCACATTTAACATATACAGTAGCTATGAAGGATGATTCAGATGAAGAAGAAGAAAGGTATGTAGAAACTACACTCATATCTAAGGTTAGTAAGAATGATGTCTAGATCATAGATAGTGGCTGCACACACCACATGACTGGTGTAAAATAAAGTTTGA
Source organism: Thuja plicata (assembly GCA_018584345.1). Lineage (NCBI taxonomy): Eukaryota > Viridiplantae > Streptophyta > Pinopsida > Cupressales > Cupressaceae > Thuja > Thuja plicata. The sequence goes on along the minus strand of MU224728.1, from coordinate 669,530 downwards.
AACTTTTGAATACTATAATGGTGGATCAGTAAGAATGGGTACTGACACACCTTGTCCAGTTGAAGGTAAAGGAACCATAATGTTTAATAACCTGATCAAATGTGAAAATTCTTACAAGGTAAAGGGACTAAATTATAATTTGTTAAGTGTTTCATAGCTGAACAATATAGATCACTGAGTAACATTTGAGAATAAGAAGGCAAAGATCTTCAATGAATCAGGAAGGTTGATTGGAACTGGTGAATAGATGAAAGGTAACCTTTTCTATCTTGATGACATTAACACCACTTGTTTGATGGATAGAAATGAAGAGATATGGTTGTAGCACAAAAGATTATGTCATGTGAATTTTGACAACATGATAAAGATAAGAAATAAAAGAAAAGTTAGAGGCTTACCAAGCATGTCAAAGCCCGAGCATATCATGTGTAAAAATTGTCAAAAAGGTAAAATGACAAAGTCTAGTTTCAAGAGTAAATCCCATACATCTAATGTCATTCTAGAATTAGTCCATACTAATATATGTGGACCCATAAGGACAAAGAGTTACTGTGGAGATAGGTATTTCATTCTCTTTGTTGATGATTATTCTAGAATGATGACAGTCATGTTCTTAAAAGATAAATCAGAAGCATTCAAAATGTTTAAATGGTATAAGGCTTTGGTAGAAAAACAAAGTGATAAGAAACTTAAATTCTTAAGGTCAAATAGAGGAGGGGAATTTATTTCAGATTAATTCAATAATTTCTGTAATGAGTATGGAATTAAAAGACAGGTTTCTACACTGAGAACAACACAACAAAATGGAATTGCTGAGAGGAGAAACAGATCAATTGTTGATTGTGAAAGAACATTGATGATTGAGAAAAGAATCACTCAAACTTTATGGAGGGAAGCTATCAGTACTGTTGTCTACACATTGAATAGAGCACAATTGAAGGACACAAAGAAGACACCCTATGAGCTTTGGTATGGTTACACACCCAATGTAAGTTACTTTAGAATATTTGGTAGTCAATGTTATATTTTGAAATATGATAGAAATGGAAAGCTTGAGTCCAAAAGTGATGAAGGTATCTTTCTAGGGTATTCCACCAAAAGAAAGGCATATAAATGTCTTAACAAGATCATTGAAAGTGCAAATGTAAGAATAGATGAATTTGTAGAAAAGAATGATAAGGAGAGAAGAAAAGAACCAGAAGACTACAATAGGTTTGTTTACACTGAAGAACCTAACACTCTACCTGAGAAATAGTGTATCTCTCCTGAGAAATGGAACATTGCAACCGAGCATCAGGCTGAAATTACCAAAAATCAGGATAACACTCAAGATAATGTACCAAGCAATGGAGATCAGAATGGAGGTCAAGAAGATAATCTAAATTATGGACAAAGAGCTGAACCAAAACTTTCCAAGTATGTCAGAAGACATCATCCATAGAATCAAATCATAGGAGACAAGAAGGCTGGAATGAGAAAAAGAAGTAAGTCACTAAACACTAGATGTTTACTTTGTGATTTTTAGCCTAAATCTGTTAATACTGTTAATCCCTAAGTTTTGTTGATGATTAGTGACCTACACTTAGTCATTTACTTAGGTAGTTTTAGTTGGTTATCATTGTGGCTGAGCTAAAACTATTCAATGCCAAGCAACATTGCCCAGTAGGAATACAGGTTGCCAAGTTACATCATGCCGACCCGAGTAGAATACTTAAGTGCTGAGCGACAGAGATATTAAGTGCCGAGCAGAATAGTTTTTGCATACATGTTAGGATTGATTCAAACTTTGAGGTAAAATGTTTAGGCTGACTTGTATGAGCTTTGGGCCGACATATGTATGCATTTAATATTTATCTACAGAGTTATTTACGCATTTAATTGTTTTATCCTATGCATGGCATGGAGCCAATCAAAAAATTGGAATGCCTTGGACGCATGAATATTAGATCTTGATCATTGATCTAGATCTCGCTAACAGATCTGTAAAGACATATAATATTGCTTCTAACCCTATTATTATGAGAGACATATAGAGAGAGAAGGGTTGTGTGTTCATGAGAGATGAACAGTGAGTTATTTTGAGAAGAAGCCTAGATCAAGCATAATGACAGAGCAGTGAATATAAGAGTAAAGACATATTAGATTGTGAGATCATAGAAGGTATTGGAAAGAGAAGATTCATCATCAGAATCTGAGTGCATAACAAAGGATCACTACTTGAAACATTCTAACAGATGTATCAGGTGACATCTCTTAATAGAGTCGTTCTAACTGACCTACTTTAAATCTCTTATCCGACTACTTACTTTACTATAAGTTGAAATCCTTTCACAAGGTAGATTGTAATGATCTTTAGTTCTTAAACCAAACACACCTTTAACCAGGTAGATTGCATTTTGTAATCAAACTCTTGTAGCCCTAACAGGCACACTTTATTGCTGCGGTAGTGAAGATTTTCTAGGTGTCATCCCCACCCAATTTTTACCTATTTGGGTTTCTAGGTTACCAAAATTATGTGTTATGGGTTATATTTTTCATGTTGTGGATGTTATCTAATGTTAGGATAAATTCATATATGTATGAATGTGGATCAATTTGTTTTAAGTGATTAAGTGTTAAGATTTGATTCACCCCCTCTTCTCAGTATCTTACTTTCCCAATATTGTGCTTCCAATAATTGGTATCAGAGCACAGTTCTCCTATAAAATGTTTTAATCATCTTGTGAGTACAGATCTTGAGATGGAGGTTTAAAAGTTGGGTAAATTCATTGAGAATCAGAAGATTGATATTTAGCTAGCATTACACCAGCTTGAGATAGCAAGACAAGAATTGAAGAAATCATTGACAGCTAGGAGACATTTGGCCAAAAAAATGAATGATACTCATTATCAGGATGATGACACTGCAAATTTGTTTCAGAATGGAGATTCTATTGAGAGTGATGCAGCAATTGTAGATCTACTAGAAAAGAACAATGTACTATGTGAAGAAGTCAGGAACTTGAAAAGAGAACAAGAAATGCAGATAGTAAGACTATGTGAAGTAGTGGAACAAAAGAAGAAAGTTGAAGATGACAAAGCAATGGTAGAAGAAGATAAAAGAGTGATAACTGTTAGAATTGATGAAAGGACACATGATGTGCAAATGATGAAAATTAATCAGGTTGACATGGCAAATCAATTGCTACTTGCAAATTAGGAGATTATTAGGAAAGATATGGAAATGATGAATCTTAGATCTGAGAACAATCAATTGAAAGATGATTTGAGATTTGAGAAGGAACTAAATGAAATGTTGAATAAACCTAATGAAGCTTTGACTCACTTTGAGAATCTAATGGAAGCATCAAGAAGACCAAATGATTCTTCTAGATTAGGTCACACTGAACCAAAGACATCTATTGAGAAAGGAGAATCATCTAAGAATGGTGAAACGAGGAATGCAATGACAAAGAAAAACAAACTTGTTTTCTACCACTGTGGAAAACCAGGTCATATAGAAAAAGTTTTCTGAAGCAAGAAAGGTAGGTTCAATCCTAAACCTAAGTTCAATGGTTACTATTTTAATTGTAAGAAGTATGGACATAAAGCACATGAATGTTGGGATGAAGCAAGTGATGCACCTCCCAAACCAAGACTCAATGGTTATTGTTACAAGTGTCAAAAATATGGTCATAAAGCACAAGATTATAGATCCAATGCTAAACAACAATGGACATCTAAGACAAAAAAAAAAGCGCCTAGGAAAGGCAAAACTTACAATTGGGATTATAACACAAGGCAGAGTTGTCATTACTATGAAGAATATGGATATGTACCTGAAGATTGCTTAAAGACACATTTCAAAGGAAAATCTAAGAGTTGGATGAATGGAAGCCTAGTCTGCTTTAGTTGTTTGAAGATTGGTCACACTAAGAGAGAGTGTAGGACAAGAGTACCTTCTCCTACTATTTAGGAAATAAGAGCACAGATGAACCAGACATAGGTAAGGAAAACATAGCCGAGCAGTAGTGAAACTACTGAAGCCGAGGTCACCCAATCCAATGGATCAGGTGATCACACCATCTCTAACTGAGCAAGAGAGGTATGTAAGGAACTCCATTTTAAATTTCAAATCTTACATCAGTTCTTAATATGTAAATTCACCAAAGTCCATATTTGCATATGTTAAGATGCACCAGGACATGTTTGTGACAAATGCCGAGAAGAGTTAACTGCACTATAGGAGCTTAGTTGGTTGGCTAAGTAAGTTTTGTGATGGCCAAGTATGGTAATCTGAGTGGTATGCAAGTTGTGTTTGTCAGCCAATGATAGCTGGTTTGCACTAACCTAATGGACAGAACATTCATTGCTTACCTACCTTGACCTTTTGAGTCTATATAAGGACGAACTGTGTATTCTTCATTTTTACCTTGCAATTTTTAGTATTCATAGAGTGATTGAAGAATTTGCAGAATTGATCTTAGTGAAGTTTGTATCAAAGATCTCACCAGTGTGTCATCGGCAACCCTAAGGTGAACAGTGCAAAGTGCTACTTGTCGAGGTACCCTATTCTTCATTTTTGAACCCTAATTTTAGAGATTATGGCTGCAAGTTCTTCTACACCAGTCAAAGGTATGGAGGAGGAGATAAAGAAAATTAAGCTAGTTAGAAGTGATGCATGTGCACCTTCTAACTTTCGATCTGTTCCCGAAAGCACAATTTTAGGTGATCTGAACGGAGCCCTCTCATCTATTCCACCAAAGGTACTTATGATCCACGATGTTAGATCTTGTTACATGGTTAAGATTGGTAAATTAGGTGATAGTGAATTGAGGAAATCCTATAACAAGTTGTGTGATAATAGAGTTCTGAAGGAAGAATTCAAGCATTTAGCTGACAAAGGGTTAACTCATGCCCTAGATTTTCTACCAGACTTCAAGGATGAATGGATCAAGGTTGTTCCAAGCCGAGTTCATAATATGCATATATGGCTAGAAAATGGACCAATTAGGATCACTAAAGACATTATTCATCGAGTAACTGGATATCCTATTATCAGCAGAAAAAAAATGATGAGAGATAAAAGTAAAGAAGAAATAGAAGCTAACATAGGAGCTATCTGGAATAATAGAGGTATGACTATCTCTACAATTGAAGATTTAGAACTTGACTTTGGAGTGAGAGAGATTGCACATAAGTTCTATCAGTCAAGCCAACTAGATAGTGTTCCATGCATAGCTTTGGACCAAGCATGGAAGATAGTTAAGAAGAATCACACCTATGACCTTACCGAGCTGCAGTTGACACAACTAGCCAAGAACCTACTATCGATCAGAAATGCTAAGAGCTCTTCATGTAAGTTTGGTTCTTTACTAGTTTGCATATTCTTCTATGTACAGAAGTCATTTCCTACATTGGGAGATATTGTTTGGAAGAAGGATAGACCTATTACTGTGAAGATTAGTGAATGTATTCAACAATTAGGCAATAACTTCAATAGTATTATGGGAAACTACTTTGTGGAATTCAAAAAGAGAATGAGGTTGAGATCTAGAATTCCTAGTTCACTTGTGAAAAAGCACTATGAGGAGATATGTTTTCTAGTCAACACAGATTACACTTACATTTAGGCTGTGACACCTAGGGTATCATGGCTGGAGCCATTTCCCTATGAAGTTAACATTGATGAAACATTAGGAGCTATCACAATACTTCTAGCATAGGAGATTGATACAAAAGCAAAGAGATTTCGAAATTATGATGAAGCTAAGGAAGAGATATCTATGAATCTAAAGGCAAGAACCATGGAGAGAAAGACAAAAAATATTGTGAAGAATCTAAATAAAATGGTTGGATTGTTGAGTGATGAGGAACCAGAGGATGCACCTCTAGGCATATCTACTAGACAAGGAGAAGATATATTTGAAGAAGAAGAAGAAAGAATAAGTGAATCTGAGGAAGATATTTTTGTTAAATAAAAAGGAAAGAAGCTAATAGTAGCCAAGGTAACTAAGCCGAGCCAAGAAAAACCTAAAGTTACCCCTCCCATTGCCAATCATCCAAGGACAAGGGCATCTGCTGCCACATCTCTAGTAGTGCAAACAAAAGTATATGAAAATAAGGTTGGAGAGAGTAGTTCTGGATCAAAGACAAAATTTGCAACAAAGGTTGTGCCGAGCCTAGAAGTAAAGAGACCAATAAGGAAACTACATTTGGATCAAGAAAGTGATGAAGAAAAGACTGAAACTGATGAACCCAACAACATACCAACAACACCATTCAAAAGACCCACTGATATTAATGAGGTATGTGAGAATTTGAGGAATTTTGTAGGGTTATCTGGCTTTAAGTTTATCAAGTATGAGAAATTGAAGGTAGAGGATAAGCATAAAGTTCAGGAAGCTTTACTAGATATGATGAGAAATTTCAAGTTAACTACTGTACATATAGGAAATAATGTGCCAAGTGAATTATATGGGTTTCTATCTAGTAAATGGGAATTTGCATTTACTACTGAGAGACAAATTAGAGAAGGTACATTAGCTAAGGTTTTCCCTATGCTGACTAAGAAACAAAGAGCTAGATTTATTGAGGAATACAAGCATAAATTTCAACCTAAACTTAGAGGATATGCTATTTTCAAAAAATGATATTGAAAGTATAGTACAATAAAGTACAAGGATATGGAAGGAAATATTTGGATTGATAGCTCCACAAAAGGAGAAAATTGATGAAGGAACATATGGGAAGAAGGATAAAGAAGTGGAAACCACCCTTGCACCATAGAAAATAAAAGATCAAATTTCTACTGAGCCTGACAAGACTGAAGCAGAACTGAAAGAACAAATAGATACAATAAACATTGTTGATCTGACAGAAGATAGTCCAATTGACATCACAATTGATGACTCTAGTAATTTGGATGTCAAGGGTTAGGATGAACCGAGAGATACAAGAAAAGAATCACTTATTAAGGCTACAGAGGCTAAAGGAGAGAAGAGTATAGACAAACTTGAAGATAAAGTTGAACAAAAGGAAGTAGAGAAGGAGAAGACAAATGAAAAAGAGGTAAAAATACAAAATTCACCTATTTTAGAGGTTGTGAAAACAATTTTAGATAGTGGAAAGGAGATGAGGGATACTAAAAATGAGCCTAAAGAACAAGAGGCAGTGCAAGTGTTGGTTGATTTACCACACTCTACATCATCCACTCCCACTGGACCTAAAATAGGAGGTATGCCTGATCAACAGGAAATTTTGACTGAATTAGTGACTACTACTACAATAGGAAAATGTAATGTCTAAATGAAGTCGAGCAGTAACTCACCTGAATTTAAGAGGAGGAAAGTTATGAAGAAGAAGTCTCTGATTCTTGATGTCACATTAGATGAATTAATTGTGATTCCACCATGGGATCCCAATGTTTTATCTTATGAACAGATTGAGACTCTTCAAGAATTACTCAAGAGAAAGAAAAGGCAAGAAGAAATGAAAAGAGAGCAGAAGCAAAAGTAGGTGTTACATGACATCAAAGATATATTTGTAAAAGATTTTAACATGGAAGATGAAAATCCTCAAGCTCCTATTCTTGAATAGTTAGTTCATATTGTGCAGAAAGTAAATGATGACAACATTGAAGCTAATGAGAAGTTATTGCAATGGTCTGAGAGGAAATTTGAGAACAAAGTACTGGAAAAAATCTCAAGAAAGATTGTGACAAAGCAAGTTGAACTTTCTTCTCTTGTAGAAATTTTGGAGGAAGTTGCAAATAATGTTTATTCTTTGTATAAGAATTTATGTGATGTTGAATTCTTCACAAAGGATAATCTACAGGATATAGAGAAATTGCAATTAGACTTGAAGTCATCTAGGAGTTCACTGAGTATGGATGCTAGCACTAGCTCCATACATTTTAATAGATTGACTAATGCACAAAGGAGAATAGTCGAGCTCATGGTTGAAGATGGTCAGATAAGGGCCAAATTGATTACTATTCAGACCAACCTGATACCTCATCTGGAGGTAATTCAGAAAGAACTTTCAGCTGCAAAAGAATTGGTTAAGAGAAATACAGATCTCTCTACTACAGAAAGTTTAGTAAGTCTAGTTGCTGAGCTATAAGTCAAATTAGAGGTTATGAAGTTTGTTAAGGACAGTTGGGACACTGCATTTGCATCCACCTTACAACTTCATAAACATTTTTTGGATAAGTACAACTTAACCCCACCTGTAATCCATGACAAAAACAATGGGGAATCTGACAAGGATACAACGTAAGAAGAATAGTACATGTATAATTGTAAATTTTTTTGAAGGCATATATACTATGTAACTTTTTGTATATAGTATGGAGTACATTCCTAGGGGCAGTACATTGTGTACTAAGGAAACATTTTGGATGGAATGAATTGAAATGATAAGTGTGTTTTTTCCACTAATATCAAAGGGGGAGATTGTTAATCCCTAAGTTTTTTTTATCATTAGTGACCTACACTTAGTCATTTACTTAGGAAGTTTTACTTGGTTATCACTGTGGCTGAGCTAAAACTATTTAAGGCTGAGAAACATTGCCGAGCAGGAATATAGGTTGTTGAGTTACATCATGCTGGACTGAGTAGTATACTTAAGTGTCGAGCGACAGAGACGTTAAGTGTCGAGCAGAAAATTTTTTGCATACATGTTAGGATTGATTCAAACTTTGAGGTAAAATGTTTAGGCCAGCTTGTATGAGATTTGGGCCAACATATGTATACATTTAATATTTATCTACGGAGTTATTTACGCATTTAATTGTTTTATCCTATGCATGGCATAGAGCCAATCAAAAAATTGGAATGCCTTGGAGGCATGAATATTAGATCTTGATCATTGATCTAGATCTCGCCAATAGATCCATAAAGACATATAAGATTGCTTCTAACCCTAACCCTAATATTATGAGAGACATACAAAGAGAGAAGGGTTGTGTGTTCATGAGAGATGAACAATGAGTTATTTTGAGAAGAAGCCTAGATCAAGCAGAATGATAGAGCAGTGAATAGTAGAGTAAAGACATATCAGATTGTGAGATCATAGAAGGTATTGGAAAGAGAAGATCCATCATCAGCATCTAAGTGCATAATGAAGGATCACTACTTGAAACATTCTAACAGGTGTATCAGGTGAAATCTCTTAACAGAGTGGTTCTAATAGACCTACTTTAAATCTCTTAGCTGAGTGCTTACTTTACTGTAAGTTGAAATCCTTTCACAAGGTAGATTTAAATGATCTTAGTTCTTAACCGAATAGACCTTTAACTAGGTAGATTGCATTTTGTAATCAAACTCTTCTAGCCCTAAAAGGAACACTTTATTGCTACAGTAGTGAAGATTTTGTGGGTGTCATCCCCACCCCAATTTTACCTATTTGGATTTTTGGGTTATATGTTTCATGTTGTGGATGCTATTTGATGTTAGGATAAATTCATATATGAATGAATGTGGATCAATTTGTTTTAAGTGATTAATTTTTAAGATCTGATTCACCCCCCCCTTTCAGTATCTTGCTTTCCAAATATTGTACTTCCAACAAATAATGCACTTGAAAATGAAGAATGGGTCGGTGCTATGAATGAAGAAATATAACAGATTGAGAATAACAATACATGGACAATAGTACCAAGACCAGATGACAAGAATGTCATCAGTACCAAATGGATATTCAGAAATAAGTGAAATGAGAATCGAGAAGTCACAAGAAATAAAGCAAGATTAGTATGCAAGGGGTATGCACAAGAAGAAGGTATTGATTATGGTGAAACCTTTGCACCCATTACCAGACTAGAAGGAGTAATAATTCTTCTTTCTTATGCTGCATACAAAGGATTCAAGGTATACCAAATGGATGTCAAATTTGGAATACTAGAAGAAGAGGTACACATTGAACAACCAAAAGGATTTTTTGATCCAGACAAGATAAACATGTTATGTAGACTACATAAATCCTTGTATGGATTTAAACAAGCACTGAGATCTTGGTATGATAGACTTCATTCCTATCTCATTAGAACTTAATTAGTAAGAACAAGTGAAAATAACAATGTGTACTTAAAAGAAGATACCGATGGTAATATTCTAATTGCTGAAATTTTTGTTTATGTTATCTTTTTTGGGGGTAATGAAATGTTATGAAAATCCTTTGCAAATGAAATGAACAAAGAATTTGAAATGTATATGTTTGGGGAGATCAAATTCTTTCTTAGTCTGTAGATTCTTCAACAAGATGCAGGAATATATATCACTTAGTCCAAATACATCAAGGAAATACTGAAGATATTCAAGATGGAAGATTACAAACTAGTTGGAACACCTATGGCTATCGAATGTAAGATGACAAAAGAAGACAAGTGAAATGAGGTGAATTAGACCTTGTATAGATCAATGATTGGAAAATTAATGTATGTTGTTCATACTAGACCAGATATAACACATGCAGTTGGAATAGTTGCAAGATTCTCTGTTAATCCCAAATAATCACACATGACTGTTGTCAAGAGAATTATGAGATATTTGAAGAACAATGAGGACTATGGCTTATGGTATAAAAGAGAAGGAAAATTTGAGCTACAAGTCTATACAAATGTTGATTGGGCTGGAAACATTGATGACCGAAAGAGCACAACTAGAGGAGCATCTTCATGGGTGATAGACTTCTCACATGGATCAAGAAGAAGCAAGGATGCATCTCTCAATCTACTGAAAAAGAAAAATATGGGGCTGCTACTGCAAATTGCTCCAATATTGCATGGATCAAACAGTTATTGGAAGGTATGAATATGAAGATTCTTGAACCCGTGATTTTCTATTGTGATAATACCAGTGCAATTAACATTTCTAAGAATCTAGTCATGCATGCTAAGACCAAGCATATTGCTATCAAGTATCACTATCTAATAGAACAGGTACAAGCAAACAAAGTGATACTAGAATATGTTCAATCAAAGGAACAACTAGCTAACATTTTTACCAATCCAGTACTGAAAGATACATTTGAGTACTTGAGATAGAGACCAGTGGTACAACCCTTTTCTATCAGTTAGTAAGCTGACTAGGAGATTGTATCAACCTACACACAAATCAGAAGATCATTCATGTTAATGCAAGCACCGAGATGAACAACAATAGATACATCTATACATAATAAGGTACAAATCTGCACCGAACACCATAGATAATGTATTGCTGATGGATAGGGAAATTCAAGGAGTATATTATAAAAAGGAATGGAAGATAATATGAAAGAATTGTTTGGCATTGTTGTTAAAGGGAGAGATTATCAAATTATCAAAGGGAGAGATTATCTCATTATCAGAGAAGAGATTATATCATTATCCATGGAGAGAAGTTCCTAAGAATTCAATAGAGAGTTAATCAAAGGAAGAGATTGATTACATATGAAATATCCATCTAAGGGAGAGAAGTAACAAAGAGAGAGAGTACATACTAAGGAAGATATTTTTGTAAAAGGAAAAAGAGATGTTCAAGGAGAGGAATAGTTAAGGAAGAACACATATCATAAACATAGATAAAAGCTACTACATCTATCCATTGAAGGGATTGAAGATTGAAGAACATGCTCTACAAGAAACAAATCTAAGCTATATGAGATTACCAGGAGCCAAAAATTTGTAATAGTTACAATAAGAGAGATTGATGAACTTCAACTGTTATATTTCATATTGTATTAGTAATAATATAGTGTGATAATGTAGTGTGTTTCCATCAATGCCAAAGGGAGAAATTGATGATATGTAACTAATTGAATGTTTGAAGATGTTAAGTTGATCACAAAAATGCAGAAAGATAATGCAAGACATTAAATTAGTTAATGGATTGTACTGTCATTGATGTCAACTTGATATAATCTGATTGGTTATATTTGAAAGTGTCAAAGACTTCAGAGAATCAGAGAGATAAAGATTATTCTTTTAGTAATGCATAAAAGACCAACATTCACTAAGTGACTTCAAACAACGATGGTTAGTGGAAACTAAAGGACATAGAAAACCAAGAGAAAATTCATAGTGATGCCTGAGAAAAGAAACTGACTAGCATTACCAATGAGCAGAATCACAAGAATTACTGATGGCCACAATTATAGAGTTAACCAACAAACAGACAAGCCCAAAGGACAAACAACACCAAGAGAGTAGCCCGAGGAGAACTGAAGTGTTGACCGAAGCTATCAAAGAAAACACCAAAGTTAACTAGAGTTTAGAAATGAAAAAATATCTAGCTGGAAGAGCTAAAGATAGACTTAACTAGTTGTTAACATTGTTTTATTCGACAAGTTAAAAACAAAGATAAGTAAAATATTTAAAGTTGTTTAATCCAGTTGGCAAGAATATTTCTACGAGATAAAACATGAGTTATGCTTTAAATCAAGATTGTCATGCCAAGAACAAGAAAATAAAGAAGTGAGAAATGGTGATATCATGTCTATAAAGAGACAACTTAATTCATTATTAAAAAGGGGAGTGAATGAAAAAGAAGGACGTTGAAGAGAAAATGATGAAGAACAAATTCATACAGTCTTGATCAATCAAGTTGAGGAAAGAGCTAAATATTTTTGTAGACACTGAGCAATAGAGAAGCACAACATCATCGAGCATAAAGAAGTGGAGAAAAGATATTAAAAAGACACATTGATTAGAAAGGTAAAATGAGCTTACAATAGATCTGAAAATCTATAAGTCTAAGTTGTATGTGTGAACAAATCATTTACTATTTCAGTTTAACCTTTGATTCAGAAATTCTCTTAACCAAGCAAGATTTAAAGATCCTTTCTATATTGAGATACATCCCAAGGAGTATAAAATTTTTTGATCATGAAGATAGAATGAGATGCTAGATACCATTTGATAAACTACACAGGGTTTAGTCATAGAAGGTGGCATAGAGATTCCCGATATCAAGTGACAAAGTTATCTTTTAAATCCGCTAACAAGGTCACACCTAATAGTGTTTTTGTAACCTTTAATAGGGTTGTCTCTTCACCGAGCTCACTTCAGAAGAGTGAAAATTTTGGGTTACCAGTCCCAAGTTGTTTTCCCCTTAACAAGGTTTCCACATTAAAAATCCATGTGTCAATGTGTTTATGAGTCATTACTTTAGTGTTTTGCATTACACATAACTAATCTGGATTGATTGGTATACACTAAGCAATTTACTATTTTTTGGTAAATGAAAGACTGCTATTCGATAAACATAAGAATAAGGTTTAAAAGAATACCCCGAGTAGTAGTTATTTGATATGATTATTTGTAGGAATACATCTTGGAGGAATGAAGATAACTAGAGGCTTAATATTGTGGTACTAAGTTTTTGGGTTGATTTATTGGAATATTTTTTAGGCCACTGATGCACCCCCCCCGCTTAGTTATTTATAACAGTCCTTTTATAGTAAATCCATCATTTGGGGATTGAAATTTGATCCAGGCCAGCAGCAATTGAAAACCTTGAAAGAAGACCCTAATATTAGGCTTCGACAAAAAATTGGGCCTAAAACCCTAGGGACAAGTTGCTATTGGCGATGTGTCCTAGGGAAAGATTACCATTGACGATGTTTCTCAGGTAAAATGAGCTCAAATTTCACTTAGATATTTGGGTTATTGAATAGGTGTAGGAAAAGAAGATACAGGTCACATGGATCAAGCATAATGGGCATTTGAACCTTAAAATCACTAAAATGGGGCCTAATAGGTCCTGAAGAATCCTATTATAGGTGTTAACTTTTTAGGGATATACACTTTCATCATGCCAAAATTAAGTGTGAGGGTTTCCTTTATACTAAATCGAGAGATATAATTTAATAGTCTGAATATAGACATGTATTTACCACAAATACCTTGAGATGAACATCCAATTCAAATCTAGGCACAAACTTCAGGGTACTGTTAGAAACACTAAGAGGGGGTGAATCAGTGTTTGATACTTTATCTTTATTTCAGCAATTTGAAACTTAACTTAAATAAATAAAAATTGAAGCATAACACAATAAATCATAACACAAGATATGATTATGGGGAAACCTTGATCAGAGGAAAACCACAGTGGGAATTAGTACCCACAAATGATTGTACTAGTTTAATGAACCTGTTAAAGTTCCTTTGCCCTATTAGGAGCAGTCTTTACAATGCAAGTACAATGACCCTATTAGGAGTCTTTACAAAAACTTTTGTTAAAGATGGTTGGCTCACTGCCAGAGCTCATTGCTCTATAAGATGAAGGCTACAACCTTCAGGTGATTGATATATACTATATCAAAAGATGAACTATTGTAATGAAACTGTTGTCTGATCAGTTCATTTTATGCACTGATGCTTTGATCTCTTGAAGACTTCTACTTCATATGGATTTCCTTATATGGTTCTTCTGAATATCTTCTCTACTCCTTTTTCATCAACACAATTAATACAAAAGTGCATGTCTATTATATATACATGCCTGAATAGATGCGACTAAAAACAAGACCTTAGTTGGCCTAGAAACAACATACACAATGCTTCCAAAAAAATTGGCTTAAGAATGTTTACATGAGTTTTTAAGACATAATTACAAACATAGTACAATAGGCGCATAGCCATTACAAAACAAGATATTATACGCTAATTTAAACTCTGAGGTCGGCTCCATACTCTATTTTCTGAACTGTTAGTGGAACTTAATCTTCCTGTAACTTCTCTGTACTATCATTCTATACCATGCGTGTATAGGGTAAAAACAAAAACATAACATAAAGCTTAGGTATGAACGTGCATAGTCTGACTTGATCGTACACACATGCACTAGTGCTTTGATCAATTGAATAAATCTGTACTGTTATGTTTTCTATACTTAGCCAATTTTTCTCTTCAAATTTTATTGTCAAAACTTCACATGAATTTGTTTCCATAATGACAACACAAAATAAGTCATATACACCCTGATTATCAACTTTCCAACAATCTCCCCCTTTGTCATTAATGGAAACAAAGGAATGTGGCCAAGTTACTTAAAATTTGACTAAACAACAAAAAATGTATTTTATAACTTTGGCTATAGAACATACTTCTTATATACATACATTACTCCCCCTTTGACATTAATGACAAAGGTGTCAAAATTTGTAAGTCTCTAGGTACTTACTCCAAGTATACATCTCGATAAGCAATCTGAAGATCTTGATCTCTTGCTTCCAGAATGCCTTCAATGCATCAATAGTCTAAAGATGGGTGCATAGTGAATATGTAAGCTTCTCCATCTTTGTCAGATCCATGCAGGGTCCTTGATCATATATGGTAATGTTTGCATCTATCTATTTGATGTTCTCATTCAAAATAGCTAAGGAGGGTCAAGTGCATTTCTCAGTTGGGTCTAATTGATCCTTATCTTGTTGATCTCCATCTTAGCTTTTCCAATCTTGTCTATCTACCCTTGATAGATATTTTTTCAGACATTGATGTCTTGGGATGATGTTTCGACTGATTCCTTTATGTTATCAACCAAGATATCTGCCTCCTCAATCTTCTTGATGTGCTCAGAAGTGAGTTTTCCTTTGTCCATGCAATTTTCTATTACTGTCCTTCCTTTTGATGCTAACTCTCTTAGAATTTTCTTACCAATCTTCATCTAATTGAGATCTAAAGAGAAGTTCTTTACCAATTCATCCAATCTTTCCTTTTTGTACTTTTCCTCTATAGTTCTAGTAGCTTAGTCTACTAAACTTGTGAAGTGTGCTTTGAAGCTTGTTAAGATACTATCGACATCATCAACTGATGAAATTTTAGCCACTTTCTTATATGTTGGCACTAAGTCATTCAAAATTTTCACTGACTCTAGATAGAGAGAGTTTCTCATAACTTGTTTCTCTTTGGCTTTCTCCATGGCTAATACACTAATCTTGATCAAATCTTCTTCTCCCCATGCATCTAGGCTTGCTGAGTCAGGGGTTAAACTTGACAACAATGATGTTGATGGTTGAATAAATGGAGTGAATATAACATTTTGACTAGTATCCATACATTCACTTTTCACTGGGATCTCCATAATGGGTTGTTCATTAGATTGATTGTCTTCCTCATTATTCAAATCTTTTGAATCTATAGGAGGAGATTCATCTTGCTGTAAGGAAATATTATCAGTGCATACCTCCTCTGTTTCTTTAGTGCTGACAAAGGAATTTTCAATTTTTTTCATCTCATTATCTGAAGTTGTCATGGATATCTTAACATCATTGATCACAATGGTTTCTTCTGAATCTTTGGCTGTATCAGAAGGTGATGAAACTGTGGGCGCTGAATCTTGTGGACCTGTCATAGGTACATTTGGAATCACTGGTTCTTTATCCTATTTGGGAGGGATTGGAGTCACTTTAGTTGTAGGAACCGTTGATGGATACATGTGCCTATCCAAAAATACTTGCTTAAATAATTTTTGAGTCTCTTCACCAACTAGTTCATACTCTTTGTTCATAATATGAAGAGTTTTTGTTTTGGTTCTGAGATGAGATTTTACCAAATCTAATAGTATTGCTTTCTCATCATGTGAGAAAATAGGGAGAAGACTATCTAATGTTTCTTCTCTAATCCTCATATCTTCCTCTATTTATTTTCTTTTCAATAAGTCTAGTATGTTCTATACTTTGTCTGGTATGACTGTCTTGAGTTCCAATACTGACCTTTTAAACTTGATCATATGAGAGATAATCATAGAATGAATTTCTGATTTATCTATCTCTTGCTACTTGTCATAGACATTTTTAATGGAGTCTAGTATTCCTTCATTAATAGTTCTATTCCTTAAGACTGTCAGACTAGGTCTGAATCCTACCTCAGGAGGGGCTTGAGTGTTCTTTACTTTGCTCCTTGTTGTCCTTGAGGATGGGTGACCTATGGGAACTTGCTTCTTTCTTATGGTAAAATTGCTTGGTACTAATGGTGGAGAGGATTCCAAGTCAATAGTAGTTGATGGCGCAGATGTACTTTCATCAGATTTATTCTTCTTCTTCTTGGGGATATCATCAAATTTTTCTATTTTCACTTCTGTAGGAGTTTTCTTAAGCTCTATTTCAATTTTAGCTTCCCTAGCTTTGTCTAGGTCTTCTTGTGTGACCCCATGAACCTTTAGGATGTTAGATGTAATCCTTGATGCCTTTCTTTTATTATTTGCACTTTATAAGACAAAATCAACTTGATTTGTCTTCTCTCTGTATGTGCCCAATATTGGCTCATTTGGATCTTTAGGCGCAGACAAAAGAACTTGTGCATATCCTTCCAACACATGTTCTTCAACTTCATAACCAAGTAGATGAATCCATTTGGTTCTTGGCTCAACTGCTTCCATGCAAGTACAGTTTGTTTCCACCATGAAGCATATGGTGTCCTTATATTTTTCAACTATCTTTTCTGATATTATTAACCTCTTCAACATCTTGATCCTGAATGTTTTGATCTCCATGTCCATAGAATCCTTTGAACTGCTTTCTATTGTATCCTTTAGTGAAATTTGGGACATAGTAGGTTTTCTCCTATCTAGGTAAAGATTAGAGACTTTACCAACAATGTGGAAGTATAGGTAGATAATCAAAGAGCCAAATCTGAATATTTTTCTCTTGTCATGCTTGATAGCTCTAATTTTTTCAATCAGTTGTGTGCGCAATATTTCATAGAGATTATACTGAGTGTTATCTTTAGCCATCCTTATTGCTACCAGAACAGTAGCTGCGGACATACTATTTAGCCTACTTGTGTGGTGAAACTTGTAACCAAGTATCATTGTGAGGAGTTTGATGTATTCTTCCACAATGGGATCAATAGTCATCCCACGCCTTTCACTTCTGGATAAGCATGCTTGTTTAACCTATTTCTTTACATCTTTACCAGTGGGAAGAACTGGTCCAACCATAGGGATTTTGGTCATCTCCTAAATAAGATTAGCAGTAATGTGGATAGGAACTTCACCAATCTAATACAGATCATCATGTATTCTACTACGTAGGATTTTAACCCATTCTGGTTCATAGAACTCATGCGTATTTGAATACTCAAAGATAGTGTTATCAGTGAGATGCACGTATTCATCATTGAATGAATAATCTAGTTCCATCATTGATGCCATAAGAGTTTCTATGATGTTATCCCCAACAGTTTCCTTCTTACAATAGATGTATGCATGAATGTCCTCTACATGTACGACTCCTAGTGGAGTCTTGGAGAATTCCCCTTCTACATCATCTAGTACAAATTTAAATGGATGTTTCTTAAACACATATATCTTCTTCTTAGATATGCAAACACTATAGGAGTATCCATTACTTACTTGATACTTGCTTAAGTAGGGTTTCCAAATATTTTGAAATGATGCATGCGCTAGGGTTCTGTTTCAACTTTGATTCACCTTGCTAACCAACCAACAGTTATCTATTGATTCTTTGATGCTAAAATATCTTGTGCTCTCCAAATGCTCAATCTCAAATGCAAAATTTAAGATGAGAGATCTCTTTACTAACTTATATAAAATTTACTGCATTTAATGCTTATTTTCGTAGAGCGGTTTAAATTGAGAATTTTAATCTTTGCTTCTTTTAAATTTCAAGCTATGCATCCATGCATACTTCCTTAATTTTTCACCAAATAAATGAATCCATAGGTGCATACTCAGAGGTGAGTATACCAGCCACGTAGGGTTTCAGAGCTAGAATAGCTCCCCCTAAGACCATGAGGGTCATCTAACCAGAAGTAGAAGGTGCATCCACTATGGATGCATCTACTACCTTGTTCTCATCATTATATTTCTTTACTTCAACCCATATTTTACCTGAATCTTTTGTAGCTTTTACAAACTTGACTTCACCAGATTCTTCAAATAATGATTCTTTAGGCTTCTCTTGTTTTTGAGTTATGGATCTATAGAACCTTGAGATGTGTCCAGCTTTGCCACATGAGTGACAAATGATTGGAGGTATATTGATATTGTTTATCATGCTTCACTTCTTAGCTATGTGTCCATTATAATTACATATCTGACATGTAATGTTCTGATAGTTTCTCTGAGGTTGATTTCTCAGATTGTGTTGATTCAGATTTCTTTGATTCTACTTTGACTGATTTCTTGGACTTGTTCTGCAATGAATAGCCATGTGACCAAATTTATTACAGGAGTAATAATATCCATTGAAATTTCTTACCTCTTTACAATCTCTTTCCAAGTGTCCATGCTTGTTACAATCATAACAAGTTCGGTTAACTAGCTTGTGTTCATCTTTAGGAGGTTGTGTATAACTCTCTGCATGATTCTCAATTTTATTTTCTTCTGTGGATTCTTCTTTTGCTTTCTTTCTTGCATTGCATTAATTTCAATTTGAGCTACACTGTATCCAACACTAGTAGTATCACCTTTTAGCTTCTATGCATAAAATTGTGATTGAATTAGGTCAGAACTTGTGTGTAATTTCTCAATTTTCTCTTTTTCTTCTGTTAATTCAGATTCAATATTTTTCTTGACGTTTACCAAGTCTAAGATCTTCGTATTTGCTTGCATAAGTTCATCATCTAATTTTTTGCTTTCTTTGGTATTTTCTTCAATAGTTGTTAGGCTATCTATAATTTGTTCATTCATATCTTCAATCTTATCTTTCAAAGACATGTTCTCTTCATTCAAACTTTTGACCATTTTTCCCAAATCATTTGTAGAGAAATCTTTCACATCTTTCCTTAATTTTTTGATAAGCCTTTGGGAGCCATCAACTTTTAGTTTTAGTTCTTCATTTTATTTTTCAGATTTTTCAAGATCTTCAAGGGTTACTTCAAGATTCTTTTTCAGATGTTTTTCTTCTACTGAATCCATGATCTCCTCAAGTGGTTAAACTTTCTTTCAGAGGACCAGAACTCTGATACCAATTGCTAGAAACACTAAGAGGGGGGGGGGGGGGGAATCAGTGTTTGATACTTTATCTTTNGGGGGGGGGGGGGTGAATCAGTGTTTGATACTTTATCTTTCTTTCAAAAATTTGAAACTTAACTTAAATAAATAACAATTGAAGCATAACACAATAACTCATAACACAAGATATGATTATGGGGAAATCTTGATCAGAGGAAAACCCCGGTGGGAATTAGTACCCACAAATGATTGTACTAGTTTAATGAACCTGTTAAAGTTCCTTTGCCCTATTAGGAGCAGTCTTTACAATGCAATTACAATGACCCTATTAGGAGTCTTTTCAAAAAACTTTTTAAAGGTTGTTGGCTCACTGCCAGAGCTCACTGCTCAATAAGATGAAGGCTACAACCTTCAGGTGATTGATATATACTATATCAAAAGATGAACTATTGTAATGACACTATTGTCTAATTAGTTTCATTTATGCGCTGATGATTTGATCTCTTGAATACTTCTACTTCATATTGATTTCCTTATATTGTTCTTCTAAATATCTTCTCTACTCCTTTTTCATTGACACACTTAATACAAAAGTGCATGTCTAGTATATATACATGCCTGAATAGACGCGACTAAAAATAAGACCTTAGTCAGCTCAAAAACAAAATACATAATGCTTCCAAACAAATTGGCTTAAGAATTTTTACATGAGTGTTTAAGACATAATTACAAACATAGTGCAATAGGCACATAGCCATTACAAAACAAAATATTATACGCTAATTCAAACTCTGAGGTCTACTCCATACTCTATTTTCTGAACTATTAGCAACTCTTAATCTTCCTATAACTTCTACGTACTATCATTATGTACCATGCATGTATAGGGTAAACACAAAAACACATCATATAGCTTAGGTATGAATGCGCATAGTTTGAATTGATCATACGCACGCGTATTGGTTCTCTGATCAACTGAATAACTCTGTACTATTCTATTTTCTATACTTAGCCAATTTTTCTCTTCAAAGTTTACTGTCAAAACTTCATATGACTTTGTTGCCATAATGACAACACAAAATAAGTTATATACACCTTGAATATCAACTTTCCAACATGTACATGATGACATGTTTCAACTAACAGTTGTCATTGGACAAAAATATCAACCTGTTAATGCCGGATACAACCCCAAGAAATATACAATACACAAGAGGCAGTTAAGCCATGCCACAAACAACCATGGCATTAAAAAATCAAGAAGATGAAGGGTATAATCAATATTTCTCACCATTGTAACAATCATCCCTAGTGAAAGAATGGGGTTTGAACCTATGACCAAGATGTGATACCACTTGTTAAAAATAGCAGTTGTCATTGAACTAAAATATCAACTTGTTAATGTGTGATACAATGACTAGACATATAGAAAACACAGGAAGCGGTTAAGCCATATCAGGAACCACTGTTGTGCTGAACAACCAAGGAGACCAAGGGTGCAACCATTCTTTCTCACCATTGTAACATAACATTGGTGGCATGTACCATGAAAAATACACCAATGAAAACCTATCTATACCTTAACATGTCCAAATTTGGTTTGGGGGTCCTAGACAGTCAATATATACAAGATTCAAATAGATAGCTCAATACGGTATTTGGATAGAATTCTCAGGCCACAAAAGGTCAAGTAGGGCCTAGGATATGAAATTAATTATGTGATTGGAGGAAAAATAAATGGGAATACTTTGAAATAAGGGCCTACCTCAATTTTGAGATATCTTGAATATATGAGAGGACTCATATTCAAATTTAGGTATGCATTAAGTGAAATCACAAAGTCCTAATATGCAATCTATAATGAGAACAATCTAAGATGAGTGAAAAACAATCATGAAATTGTAGACCACTTAGGTGCTTACAATTTATGATTGTATAGAAGAAAATGGTGAGAAATGCTAAGATGTAGATGACTCACCAAGATCTTGTATACATTGGAATACAAACCCACCCTTAAGAAAAATCTGATTAGCATAACCAAAAGGAAGAAGGGTGCTAATGCAAGATCTATGACCAAGGGAGTTTTTTATTCCTAAGGAGATAGATTTTATATGATAAAGGAAAGATCTGATATAATAAAGTAAATGCAAAGGAAAATAAGGAAGAGTAAGTGCACATGGAAACAAGATGGAGAAGGTAGAACTTCAAATCTAAAATTGATTTTTGTTGGAATCTCAAATCTTGTTGTACTTCAGATCTAGAAAATAGAATTCTCAATTTGTCCATCCTAAAATTTTCACTAAAAAATAGTAGGGACAATTTAAATTTTTGGGAACAAGCTGACTTTTTGGGAACAAATTGACTAGTCGACTTGGTCCTAGCAAACAATAATGAAACTTTCTAGAATCCTACAATGGTAGCTATACTGCCAAGATCCAAAACCATAGCTCTGCAACCTATTCTTGCATAGGGAAAAATGGGGGAAAAAGTTGTGGAAATGGGGTTTCCTTGGTCAAACCCCTATTTAGGAATAAACCTTGAAATATGATGGAAATTACATAAAGGAAATCAATATAAAACACAAATTATTGATTTACATTATATAAAACCCTCATGAATAGATGTAGTAATCACTCAAATCCATGAAGATTATAGAATGTGCTTGGAATCCAAAGAATTGACCTTGGAATGAGATGTAGAATTAAGGATTCCTTAACAAATGCATGGATCTATGATTGCCACTCCTAGATCTAGAATATAGATATTCTTAGTAACCACATGAAGAGAAAGATGGATGTATAAATCTTCTTGCTTTATTGATATTTCCTCTTCTTGTCCATCATTGGAGAGAAAATTGCATCAATTAGAGAATATTTCCTTTTCTTGAATGGATCCTAAAAAAGTGGATACTTGTAGATCTTGAATTGGATGCTTGCTTTCAACTCTTGAATCCAAATCCTCAATTTTTCTTGATTGCTTGAAATCTTGATCATTTGTTTATGATAGAGATTACACTTGAATATGTTATCATGTTATGAAAAATGAGGAGATATGATGTCCTTTTATAGTAAATCCTTGAATTCAAAATTCAAATTTAATTTGGGCCAAACACAATTAAAAACCCTAGAAAGGGACCCTGACATTGAGCTTCAAGCAAAATTTGGGCCCAAAAGCTGAGGGAAAAGTTAGCTAGTTGACTTGTCTAGGGAAAAAAGTGCTCAAATTTTGCAAGGATGTTGGGGAAGATGAAAAGAAGAGGGGGAGAAAAAACTAGCTACTATGATCAAGAATAACGGACATTCGGACCTCAAAATAACCAAAATGAGGTCTAATAGGTCCTAAAGACCTCTAATAATGGGTGCTAACTTTATAGGATGATACATTCATCCCCAACTTTAGTAGGATTATGAGACCAACCCATGCTCATGATAAACTACATTGAATGCATAAGAATGATCTCATCAACGTCAAGGAGACAAAAAAACATCAAGCCCCCAAGTGATTCAAGTCTTCATCAAATCCAAAACCAAGATAAGAGAGACATCACTTGAAAGAGATAAAATTATAATCACCAGCCTATTAAGAGATTGCATTAGTGTAGACCACATGAAAGGAAAACATTGCAAAAGATGACATTGAAGGTCTAGCAAGTTGTGTTGTGTTAGTAAACTCATGAAAAATGATCATTCCTTAAGGAAATACTTGTCTCCATAAAGGAATCTGACAAGAGAATGATCAAACCAAAGGAAAGAATTATCTCCTTAGGGATAAAATAAGGGAAATCAGGCCTAAGGAAAGCATTTTATCCTTAGGAATCAAATAAAGGAAGAACAATCCTTAAGGAAAGATTTTTTTTGTTAACAGATCTACACGATAGATTGCATCAAAATATTGTGTATGTGAAAAATGTGAAACACGGAGCATAATATATACCCCCACATTAAAGAAATTACAAAAACCTTAATGAGAGCAATGGATTTAATGGAGCATACATGCACTATGAGATGTCCCCAAATAAGGACAAATCGAGAGAAATAAGCACATGAAAAAGAGAGCATGTAAGGGATCTACTAACTCTGGGGTCAGTATTATTATATGATAATACATGAGATATTATATCAAAATTAAATGTCATCATTCCCCAAAGGTACCAGAAATACACACAAAATGGAAGATTGTCACGTAAGAGTTACGAAGAAGAGTCTTTTTTGGATGGCATCATAGATAAAAATAAATAAAAATAGGTAGCTACCATTTTGTATCATCCCCAATCAAACAACACAAAGCCACATTTATGAATAGTGGCACATTCATGACATAACATGTAACAAAATATAGAAGAAGTGGGGTACAAAGAGAAGAATGTTTATGACATTTTGATTCCTTTATCACCTTGCACCAATGGAGCAACAAGGGTCATTTAAAGAAATATAACCAAAACATATAACAAGAAGCACATCATGGGAGAAGCACATCATGAAAAACAAAAAAAGACACAAAATACACTACACAAGAGAATCTAGTCAAGCGTATCACCTGCCCCCTATCTCATTCTATAGTTTTTAGGGAAGGTGGGTAACTCACAAGAGGAGAAACATCAAGAACAACATAAGGAACAATAAAAAGTTCCAAACAAGGACCATGTTGTAAAGATGGGTCACTTTCCTCATCACTAGGAGTGATAGATAACTATTGTGAAAACATAAATAGAAAATCATGATTAATATTAATCATCTCATACATGTCATTAAAATCACTGGCATGAATATCATCATTAGTTTCATTAGGAAGATCATCATCAAGAGTATCTTCTTCATGCACATTAATTGTAATAGAATCTAAGAAATGAATAACAATGTCATGTTTATTAAATGAGTGTTTTTGGTGAAGAAACATTTTGGGAAGCACACTAGTGGGATCTAGAATGGTTTTTATGATGGTCATGAGTATGATGGTTACATTTATTTTTTCTAGAAATTGGTTGAGGTTTAGGATCAATCAACATCAAGTCTTTTTATTATAATTTATGGAGAACAAAAGAAGGAACCATACTAGGTTGAGAGATAGCATCAACATAATATTTATAAGGTATGGGAGGTGGAATGAAAGCATATGTAAGAGGTGTAGGAGGTGTAGGAAGAAGTCCATATCTAGGAGAAGGATATGGAATATCCTTGGGTTTTATAATTTCACAAATATTTTGTATCTTGGAGGCTTGATACAATTTAAAGAGGTTATTGGGATGGGCTTGGGTTGGTTAAGGAATGGAAGACCAAAATAAATCAAGTTCAACAAATTGTTGAGACACCAAAGGTTGATAGAGGCTATGGTTAACAATCACAATTTCTCCATTATGAGGAAATTTAAAACATTCATGAATAGGAGAGGCCACATATTTCATGGAGGTAAGCCAAGGAAGACCTAGTTTTACTTGAAATTGATCATAAGTTGGGATTATAGTGAAGGTAACATCTAAAAATTTACCACCAACTTCAATAGGAAATGAAACAAAACCATGTGAAGGATAAAGGAAACCATTACAATTTTGGATCATAACATCAAATTTATCATAAGAATGAAATTGAAATTATCTACTAAAGAGACGGTCTTCATTTATCACATTCACCAAGAAATTATGATCAATAAGGAAATGAGAATGAATGCCATTAATATTTGTAATAATATAAAGAGTACCATCAGGTACTTTAATTATCTCAATAGTGTCAAATGGAATGCAAATCTTAGTTTTAGGTTCATGTTTAGGTTTATGTTTGGCTTGATCAATGAGGTTGACAACATGATTGGCTTTGTGAACTTTATCATCATATTCAATAAACTGAGCGGAAGAGGAAGATGTATAGAATCAGTGGTATTTGTTGAATGAGAAGGTAATGGGTTTGTATAGATTTTCAATTTTTGATCACTAACACCTTCAATAGATATAGCATTAGAATCAATGAGGTCTTGGATAACAGATTTCAAATGCAAACATTTTTCAGTATCATGACCTGGTTGATGATAATATTGGCAGAGATCTTTGTGATCAATTTTTTAGGGAAAAGGTTTGGATGTGTCAATTGGTTTAATACGAGGAAGTGTTAATGAATTAGTATTAATCAACATAAACATCACATTATGAAAATATTCAAAGGGATGATTAAAATTAAAAGAAGTTCCAAAGATATATGACAAAGGATCTACACCTTTGGATGTTGCTTCCAATTCCTCATCAACATTGTTGGATGAATTATTCATCTTAATGAAGCTCTTTATTTTTTGAAACTTGTTGAAACTCTTGGATGTGGCATTACTCTTATGAATAGGAGACATTGGAGTAATGCTCTCAAATTGAATCACTTGCAATTGATAATTATGAACCATGACACATAATTGAGTAAAATAAGAGAATTGATAAAGTAGACTCTTATCTCCAATGTCTTTTAATTTAACACCTTGTTTACAATTCATTAAATCAATCAAACAAAACCTTAGGACCAAATTTATTTTTTAAGTTGTTGAATAAAATAATTATTAATATTTTGGAAGGAACCAATAGAATAAGGATGTAAAGAACAATACCATTGCAAGGATTTGTCTTGAAAATTTATAGTAAACAACTTGTCCATGAACCTATGGTCATGAGAGAAATCACTAAACAAGGTTTGAAAAGTTTTTACATGAGTCAAAGGATCATCCTTATTGTTATAAGTCTCAAGATGATTAATCTCCATGTATTGAGGGATAACAACATAAATCATATCCAAAGATAATGGACTATAAATATCACAAGTAGGGATGTTGAACTTGGATTGATTCATTAAAGAAATTTGTTTTTTTTTTTAAGAAGACACAATTTGAGCCAAGAGATTAATGCTAGGATCATTAGAAATAATGGTAGGAGGTGGTATATTTTAAATATTTGGAGAATTATAAGAAATAGAGGGAACAATTGAATATGAAAAGGGAACACTATGGTAAGTTGACATTGATGAAGGCAATGAAACACATGGAACACTTTAAGGAATAGAAGGAGAAATAATATTAGGGATTCTAACATGTGTAGAGTTCAGATTTTGAGTGGAATTTGTTATGATAGGTGGAGAATAAGTGGAAACACTAGGAATTGAAGTGGAAATATGCATACAGGTCTCAACACTAGTGGTAGGTGGAATGAAGCCTAGATCTTGAGCACAATCTTTAAGAGGCCTAACATTGTTATCAATGAGATGAGAAATAATACACAAGATATTAACACCATGTTCATAATTATGAATGAGCTTCCTTAAACCTTCTACAACAAAAATGACTTTGAGATTTGGGTTTTCTTGTCCTAACCATTGTTCAAATTTCCCAAAGTCTTTGGAAAGTTTTTGGACTTTTATAGGAGGGTCTCTTAAAACCTCATCTTCATCATGGGAATAATGGGAATATTTGTTTTCCATGATAGTATTGATGTCATTACTATGAATGTTGGTCTCATAAATAGTACTACGAAAGAGATAAGGCTTGGGATCAAAAGAACCCATAACTCTATAGATTATCCTAAATGGAATTATATAAGTAGGACTCAAAGTTATAACACTCATGCATAAGGTGATGAAGAGAAAGATCTAAATCTAATGCAATTAAAATATTCTAAAGAGATATGTAATCTAAGCAAAGAAGATATTATATGAAAGACACATCTAACTATCAAATACATACATGTAATGTAAATAATGCACATGTAGATCTAGACACTAAATAAGATTTATAAACAACTAAACATATAGATCTAGATGCATATAATGTAATAAAGCTATGGTCTGCTATAATGTACACAAGGAGATATAGAAACCAAATTAGAATAGAAATGTAATGCATTGAGCTCACCAAAATGTATAGAATAAAATGGTGAGGAATGATAAGATGTAGATCACTTACCAAGATCTTGTGATATACATTGGGATAAAAACGCACCCTTAAGAAAAATCTTATTAGCACAACCAAAAGGAGAAATGGTTCTAATGAAAGATTTGTGACCAAGGGGATTTTGCATTCCTAAGGGAATAGATGTGATATGATAAAGGAAAGATCTGATATGATAAATAAAATGAAAAGGAAAATAAGGAAGATTAAGTGCACATGGAAACAAGATGGAGAAGGTAGAACTTTGAAGATGAATTTAAATATCATAGGGATATTACATTTTGATGTAACTGTAGATCTTGAAAATAGGGCTATGAATATTTTTGTCCTAAAATTTTCACTGAAAAAAGACAAGACAAGTCAAATTTTTGGGAACAATTCAACTTTTTTGGAAACAAGTCGACTAGTTGACTTGTTCCTAGCAAAACTGATGAAACTTTTCTGAATCCTACAACTATACCTCTACTTCCCAAATCAAGAATCGTAGCTCTGCAACCTATTCTCTCACACACAAAAATAGGGAAAAAGGTTGTGGAAAGCGGTTTGTATTGGTAAAATCCTTGTTTAGGAATTAACCTTGAAATATGATGGAAATTACATAAAGAAAAGTAATGTAAATGGTAGATTACTCATTTATCTTGTATGAAACCCTCATTAATAGATGTATTAATCGCTCAAATCCATTAGATTATTGAGTATTCTTGGAATCCAAATATTTGAACTTGGAATGAGATTTAGAATCAAGGATTCCTTCACAAATGCATGGATCTATTATTGTCACTCCTAGATGTAGATATGCTTGACAACCACATGAACAGAGATGGATGTATGAATCTTGTTTCTAAATTTATAATTCCTCTTGTGTGTAAGAAAATACACCTTCATGAAATTAAGAATTAAAGAAACAATTCTATGGAAAGATAAATAAGTTAATCTAAGAATTGAAACTAAACAATCTATATCATCTCATGGTTCTCTATCCAAGCTTTGTTAAGAGAGCTCTCATGCTTAATCTCTCTCAAGGACAATCCTAGAATGAGATATGTATGAAAAAGAATTCTCAAATCTAGCTAGAATGCTCAAAATGCTCAAAAATGCTCCAAGATCATAAGAGAAAATAGCAAATGCTCCTAAACATGATATGCTAAATAAAATACAAATGCTAAAACTCTCTCAAAAGATCTCAAATGCTCCTCAATGTGTCTATAATAAGGATGTTTTTTCTTTTGAATTCTTGGATTCCAAACACAGAGGAAATTGCTTGTATTTATAGAATTTTCCCAAGGGTACAGGGTAGAGTGAGTTGATCATGATCAAAGCTTGGTTAAGTCAAAAGCTTTGAGGTGTTTGAAAATGGAGGGAAAGTTGGTTGGTTGTCTCAAAGAATTAGGAATTAAATAACTCCATCATTTAATTAA
>MU224728.1:627437-637642 GCA_018584345.1 Thuja plicata | reverse complement strand
AACATTTTCTTCCAGCCAAAGTTTTTCTTTAAAATAAACAGCATACAAGGATCCACTAACTTCATGGGATTTTCAGTTAAAAATTGTTTTACTCCATAATCTTCAATCTCCTGCACTCGCATTACAACATCTGCATAATTTTTTGCCTCACTTTCCCATATTGGGATCAAGGTTTGAATTTCCCCCAGGAGTATTTCGCCATCCACGCGGGTGCTTATGAACTCCCTTATGAAGGCACTTCCTTCTGCTATTATACCATCTATCCATGTCTTTATTACTTCTATCCAGGTTCTACCTTGCTGTACCTATTTGACCAACTTTTGATTTTCTACCGAATTGGGGTCGAATCCTTGGTGGGCCTGTGCCAAAGGTAGCACACCATTTTCAGCCAATGACGAGAGAAATTCTGCCATGGTTGAGACTATTTTCTTCAATTCCCATTTCTCCCTACCATCTTTCTATGACTGTCCTAACATATGATCTGTGGAAAATTTGAAAATGTGATCACGGGAGTCTCTGTTCAGAACCCCTAACTCCATTTTTGTTATTTCATAATCCTCGGGCTCAGGATCCTGCATCTCTCCCATAGGCTTTACTATGGTGATTTTGGCAATAATCTTCCTTGTAGATGGGTCTATTGTTAACCTCGCGTCGCTTTTCATTCTTTTAGCCTTCGGGGTGCGGGCAGCATACTTGGTGATGATTTCCTTAACCGGCAAAGCAAGCGGTTTGAAACTTTTCCTCTTGCTAACTGATTTAGTGAGCCATGGTGGAACCAAACTAGGCATAATTCAGTTATCAAGAGTCTTTACAGGCATGTCTGTAACCTGGGATAGCTCCTGATAATGTGTAAGAACCTCCTGAACCTTCCCTTTGTGATCAAGGGTGAATGAGAGGTCTTCTTCATTGAGCTCAATGACATCATCCAAGTAATTAGGTTCTTCTGAAGCCATCTGGTTTTTCTTTTTTTACCTCGTCCTTACCCTTGATCTTTCCGTGGTAGGGTGTTTCACTGAAGCTGTCTTCTCCTTCAATGATGTTATTTCACCTGCATTTGATAACAAAGGAGAATCATTAGAAAGAACTTGCTTTACACTTTTAATAGGTGACCCTGTATCAAGGCATGTGTTTGTAAGGAGTTGGACTCCTTTCTTCCTTGCCGTAATCCAATTCTTAGTTTCTTCAAAAATGCTGTGGGCTCGGAGTTTGATATCGCTAGATTCTTTCCTGCCCCAATCGATAATTGGGACACTTTCTGCTTCTGAAAAGGTGGCGGATGGATAGGGGACCTCTGAACTGTCCTCTTCTACACTTCTGATATCAAACCTCAATTGCAATAGCTTAATCTGAGATACAGTGAGTTTGGTTCGATCCCGCTCCCATATCATTTTCTCATCACTGAGATTTTCCCATAGATCCTCAAGATGATAACTTGGGGAAGGGCATTTGCTTAGCCCTAGAGTCTGCCTGGCAAAACCCTTGCTATCAAATCCTGTCCTTGGTTCATAAAATGGCATGTGGAAGTTCAATAAATTTCTTCCCACAATGGATGCATCCAACATACTGTTACAGACTAAATGGCCTAGTTTCACCGGAAACAAAGAATTCCACTTGTCTTCCAGGAGAGCAGTTTTAATAACAATAAATAGCTGTCTGCAAACTTCCGCTAGAAAAAAACAATCAAAAGTGTACCGAGGCAGCTTCAAGGGTTCCTCTTCAAATCCCCCTACCCAAATATATGTGAAGTGGGGAAATTGAATGTAGAAACTGCCAAAAATCTGAACCAATTTCTG
Source organism: Thuja plicata (assembly GCA_018584345.1). Classification (NCBI taxonomy): domain Eukaryota; kingdom Viridiplantae; phylum Streptophyta; class Pinopsida; order Cupressales; family Cupressaceae; genus Thuja; species Thuja plicata. The sequence continues at coordinate 635,849 of MU224728.1, read as the reverse complement.
CGCATTCTTTTAAATCCTCTGGTTCGGCGCGCCTGTGAGTTCTTGGTGCAATTTCCCCCAAAACACATCATGTAATTTCCTGTAGTCCTCTAAAACTTTATCTTTTCTCAACAATGGGCAATACTCATAAATAAACAAGCTTTCGTTCCAAGGAACTTTCTGAATAGGAGATAAATTTTGAGTGTAGGCCAAGCAATACATTAGGTATGAGGACATATAAAACCCTTCTTTGGTCATTTGATTTTGCTTGAGTTGATCCCTAAGGGATACAGCTATGATCTTGGCCCAGTATATGTGCTGTCTTCCATCTAGAATGATCTCCAAAAAGTGGAACATCCATTCGTCAAAGTACAAGGCCTGTTCTAAACCTTTTAATCGGTGGAGAAGGACAACAATATCATGTACCAGAGGGTTCATGTGATCCTTAGTAAGGGATTTGGGTAACCGCAACCCTCCTTTGTAGTTGGTTTTTGTCCATTTTCTTGCTATATGGCTTCTGTTCTTGTCAACATTTTCCCTAAATTGAGCCAACAACTGGGTGGGGGTGAAATTAACAAGATCCTCATCAGGTATTTTGAAAACTACTGCAATGGTTCCACGGTTTACCGGTATTAAGGTTTGACCATCTGCATTTAAAACACTCTTCAATTTAACATCATATTTGTTAATGCACTCCTGTATCAACTTTGGACAGACGGCGGAAGGTGGGAAAGCGGCTGCTTCTAGTAGACCACTGGCTAAAATTTCTACAATAGACTCTTCGTCAACATGAGAAGATAGTTTTGAAGTTATGGCATCAACCAAAACCCCTAACAAATTTGTGTCTATTATGACTGGAGCCCTACATTCTAGATTCTTTACATTTCCAAAGAAGTGCATAACAGACTTCATATTTGCATAAGAAGATGAAAAGTCTACCAGCTCACTGCTCGAAATATTGAATTTTAAGCAACAACCAGAAATGAGGGGCAGAGCTCGAAAAAGCTACCTGTAAGATTTGAACTTGACCAGACCACCTTTCCAGCGCCAAGAGTCCACGAATACATAATAGGGAAAAATGACTTACCAAGCTTCTTTTTATTTGCAGTTTGAAGTGCGGGATATACAGCTTTATGCGAGCATTAATTGGACCTTCAATACCAAGTGAGGCTAAAAATAAATGCTTTCAAATCAAATTGTATCTTCGGGACCTGCCACCTTTTCCAATCATAATTATTTGCCCTCAAATCAAATATTTTCCACCCATGCAAGTGATTTCCTTGGTTTTCGTGTACTAACCCAGCAAATAGAATCATGCCACGTCAATCGGCCCGTCTTGTCAGGTCGTCATGTTATTAATAATCTCGCCTGCGTCCTTTCTGAACTACTTTGAACTACTTTGAACCAGAGTTCAAAGGGGTTCAAAGAGGTTCAACATCTCATAAAGGGGAGGTACCGTGTGCTTTCCTGCAGGAACACATCGTTAGCAATAAGAAGACTTAGGCCGCTATTGAACTACTTTGAACTACTTTGAACTGGAGTTCAAAGAGGTTCAAGGTGGTTCAAATGACTTGAAAATGCGAGTGATCGATTTATAACAAACCGGAACTGAACCTGACGACACCAAAAGCTTAGATTTGATAGACTCAAATATAAAGGCTTTGGAGGAACCAATAAGGTAGGAAAGTGAACAGAGTGAAGCTTTGACCATTGTAGACACATGAACTTGGAAAGTTCAAATAAAGGCGACTCTTAACCCCCTAATATTGGCTCTGACTGGGGATTGCATATTTCCCAATTTGCAGAGAACTTTAGAATACTGGTTTCGCAAACCGAACAAAATGAAAGGAAAGGAAAAGAAAAGAGGGACACTACCAAAACTGAAAACACAGGGAACTAACTAATATGTACAAAGGGGACGAACCCAGACACCTAGAGCTTGCACAGTTTCAGATCCTGCCCATTGTAAGTAAATGGAAGGTTAACACCATCTAGATATGATAGTTTAAAATTTTTTGAACCCAGAGCTTCTGAGATAATGAACAGACCTTTCCACAGAGATTCAAACTTCCCATGCGATCCCTTTGATGCCCTTCTTTTGTCCCATAGAAGAACTTCATCGCCCTCCATAAAACCACAAGGTCTGGCTCTCATGTGAAAGATCTGCTTCACCTTCATCTGATGTTCAGTGATATGATCTACCATATTCTCTCTGGCTTCTTCTAACTTGCTCAAGTGCATTACGCGCCTTTCTAGAGGGTCTTTGAAATACTCATCTTCAATGACTGCTTGGAGTTTTGTTGAGGATAGTTCGAGAGGTAATGAAACATGAGCCCCGATTCCATATACTAGTTCAAAAGGTGACATGCCAATAGCTCGTTTCAAAGTAATCCGATCTGCCCAGAGTGCCTCATGGAGTTTCTTGTGCCATTCTCGGGGACTATCATCCATTAATTTTTTCATTATGACTATCAGGATTTTGTTGCTGGATTCTGCCTGGCCATTTCCCTGCGGGAAATAATCTGAGGAATGGGCCAATGCCACACCATGCTCATAGCAAAAGGTTGATATTTCTTCTGAAGAAAAATATGTGCCATTATTTTCTACAATTTTTATTGGCACTCCGAATCTTACAAAAATAAAATTCAGCAAAAATTCGCACACCACCTGAGAATTCATCTTCTTCGTGGGTATTGCCTCCACCCACTTTGTAAAATAATCAGTGGCTATTAGAATATAGCTATCCCCAGCACTAGATGGTGGATTCAATGGTCTGATGAAATTGATTCCCCATTGTCTAAATGGTTCTTCCACAATAACTGGCTTGAGGGGTAACGCCGCCAGATAGGATCTCCCAGCAAACAGTTGACATTTGTCACAATTTCTGACATACTGATAAGCGTCCTTGAACATTCCTGGCTAGTAGAACCTATTTTGAAGAATCTTGTAGGCTATCACAGTTGAAGAGAAATGTCCCCCGCATGCTTCATCATGGAATTCTTTTAACAATTCTTTCCATTGTTCTTCATCAACGCACCTGAGAAAAGTTCCATGGACCCCCCTTTTGAACAAGGCTCCCTGGGAAATCACATATTTATTAGCCTTTAACCTCAGGTTGCGCCTTTCTTTTTTATTCAAATGACCTGGGCATTCACCATATGTAAGGAAGTAAGTGACGTCGGAGAACCAAGGGTCGATTGAACCAACTAATAATGCCATAGGGACTTCATCAATTTTTTCACATATCTCATTATTCTCTGCAATTAATTTACATAAACCCTTTCCGCCTACCAAATTTGTAGGTTTGATTGTTAAGTCATATTCTTGAATCTTTTCAATCCATACAGCTCTATTGTTCATGCCAATCTCCTTCTGAATCATAATTCTCTTCACAGTAGTTTCTGGCACATATACAGTACTATGCGAGTGAAGAATATAATACCTGAAATGTTTCACTGCCTTTACCACCGCATAAGCATGCTTTTCTATTTTGGAGTATTTGAGCTCATTCTTCTTTAGGGGCATGCTCATAAAGGCTATGGGAGCTTCTTGTCCTTCTTTATCTTTCTGAGTGAGTATGCTTGAAAGGGTATGTTGAGAGGCGTAACAGTACACAATAAAATCTTTTCTGAAATTTGGACTTCTCAATACTGGTGCCTGAGATATGGAAGTTTTAATATATTCAAAAGCTTTCCATCCATCATCATTCCACTTAAAAGGGATTTTCTCGCTCATCATTTTAATCATATGCCTTGTCACTTTAGAGAATTCAGGAATAAAATCTCGCAGAAAATTAATTTTCCCGAAGAAGGACTTCAGACCAATTCTGCTAGCAGGCAGGCTGAGTTGCTGAATTGCTTTAACTCGTTCAAGATCTATTTTTATGCCCTCCTTTGATACTATATGGCCAAGTAACTTTCCCTCCTCTACAAATAATATGGACTTCTTGAGGTTTAAAGAGATACCATGGTTTCTGCAACGCTGCAAAACTCGTTCCACGTCATTCAAGTGCTGGTTTCTCCTTTTTTAAAATACTGTAGGGTCATCTAGATAGATCACTATGATCTTATTTCTGAGATCTTCGAAGGAAGAATTCATTGCCCGTTGAAAATTTTCACCTGCATTTATTATTCCAAAGGGCATTTGGTTGTAGGCATAAGTGCCCCATGGCGTGATGAAGGCTGTCTTGTGTTGGTCAGCTTTTGCTACCCCTATTTGATTGTAACCTGAATAGCCGTCTAACATTGACATAGATTCAGAACCAGAGACTGCCTACAAGACATGCTCCATGATAGGCAAAGCATAATTATCTTTCAAACTTGCTTGGTTCAGGTTATGAAAATCAACACAAATTTGAACTTCACCATTTTTCTTTCTTACGGGCACTATGTTAGCTATCCACATTGAATGGTGAATAGGGTAGATGATTCGGGCCTGTAACATCTTTTTAACTTCCCTCAGTATAGCTTCTGATACCTTAGGGTTATAGTTCCTCAACTTCTGGAAGAAAGGAACAACTCTGGGTTTCAAGGAGATTTGGTGCTCAAATTGACCATTTCTAAAAACTTTCAGATCTCCATAATCCCAGGTGAAAACATCTCTGTATTCCTTCAATAACCTTTTCAAGTCTTCCTTCTTAGATTCAGTACAATTTTGACCAATGGAAATCCACCTAGGAGAACCCTGATCACCTATATCAATTTTTTCATATTCCTTTGAATTTGGAACATGTGAGACCTTTTCCTTCACCGTGCTGTCATCTCTTCTTCTGAACAGATGCTCCAGAGAAACTAGGCCCTTAGGGATTTTATTAATTCTCAGCTGAATCATCCCTGCATTATCATCCTCATCTTGGTAAACTTCTTTACATTCATTTTTTGAACCTTCAAAATATATTTCAGCGAATCCAGCAGCACACTCCAGAAATTCTTTAAGCTGTGTATCATTATCAAACACTTGCCAGTTCTGAACATTGTCTGGTACCCTTGGTTTGTATATCATTTCAATCTGGTATTTCTTAGTTTTAAAATCAGGATGTGGCAAGAGAAAGGAGGCAGATACAGCCAAAGAATCTGCTCTGGTATTCTGATTCCTAGGAATATACTCAATGGAAAAGGCATCAAAAAATTCTATGTCGTCCCAGACTAGGTTTCTGTAATGCTTCAATTTCTCATTCCTTACAGAAAACTGCCCCCGAACCTATTTTACAATCAATTTAGTGTCTCCTTTCACTATCAGCTTCTTGACCCCTCTAAACCTGTACTCCTCAAGACCTAACAACAAGGCTTCATATTCTGCGGTGTTTTTAGTGTTTTTGAAATCTAACTTGAAAGAAAAAGGAATGCACTCTCCATGGGGAGGGAAAAGGACCACTCTGGCACCTGAACCTGAGTTAGAGCAGCTTCCATCAAACTCCATTTTCCAAATGGATTCTTCCAACTGAGGTTTGATTTGGATATCTTTATCTGAATTAGTCAGGATGACATAATTCCAAAAATTGCATTCTTCATACAGGATTTGGGCTCTGGGTTCATCTAAGGGTATCACGGTATATTTATTCTTAGGTTCAGGTTCTAGTTTTACCTTCTTTTTGCCTACGAGAATTGTGGCTTCGGACCAGTCCATTTTTATATCCCCGCCCAAGTCTTTACAGAAAGTTATGCTGAGCAACATTCCATAACTAGTCGGTATATCAGCTACTAAAATAGTAAGTTTTAGCTGTTTGTCAGGGTATGCAGCTAGGATAGCTTGACAATCTTTGATCTGACCCTTTAATGGCACTTCTTTACCATCCATAGAGTAACAATGACCGAAGGTTTTGGCTAAGGGTAAGTCCAAAGCCTTAGCTACGGGGGCGGGCATTATGTTGTCAGAAGCACCAGAATCAATTATACAATTACTCAACTTTTGACCATTCAATAGCAGAGAGACATAAAATGGGTTTGGCTTTTTCTCTTCGTACTCGTTTTCAATGGAATTTATGGGCTGACATCCTTCTGGATCTTGACGGGTGTCTTGGGGTTGGAAAACAAAAGGTTCTTGAGTAGTGGTGGCTTCCCCTATGAAGGGTTTATCTACTTGAGGACTTGTACAATTTTCCCCTTTAACATGTTTCACCAATTTATCTAGTTCTTTAGGGTTCATCTTCAAGAAATCAAGAGAAGAGATAGAAACCGTTGAAGACTTAAAGAACTCAACAAAATCGAAAGGAGATGGAGGGGTAGTTGTATTTCTGGGAAGAATTTTTACCTCCGAACCCCTTGAACTTGTGTGCATTTCTTTGCCGGTAGACTCCTTTCTTTTTGTGTCTACGCTCGTAGCAGTTGCGCCTGGAACAAAATTTTGAGTTCATTGATTTCTTGTTAAGATAGCATAGGCTAGATCTTGTAAGGTTGTCAATACACTTCTGCCTTGCTCTGCACCAGGTACATATTCTGAGTAGAAAGAACTTGATGAACCAATGTCTGGAGAATTCCTTTCCTCATGAAGTTGTTCGTTATTCATCTCATCTCTGGCTGCATTAAGTTGTAAGTATCTTAACCATTCGGTACATGTATCCCCATCATGATCGGTGGTCAGGTGGAACGAGCACATAGTTTCCTTGGGAGCTAGCTCTATTTGCAACCTCTGTGGAGGGCCGGTTAACTGCTGAGTTTTTGTCTGCGATTGAGGAAATTGCCTTTGACTTATGTCTTGATAAGGGGTTTGATAGGAAGTCATCCTGTTCTGCTACCTTTTTAGCATTGCTATGTCATTCATAAGCCTCTACACCATTGGATCTGTAGTCGCAGCTGCTAAAGAACTGCTTGGGGTTTGTGCTTGTCTTTTCCACTTGCCGACAGTTATGAGAGTGTCTTCAAGTTCAATCACTCTAGTTTGGGCGTCTTCAAGATTGGGCACCCTGTCTTTCAACAAATGGAAGCTTATATCTGGTGGGACTGCATTAAGGAAGTAAATCTTTTTTTTTTCGTCACTCAGAGCGGCGGTCGCGGGAATTCTTTGCAAAGTCCTACTAAATTTGGCAACAAATTCTCTCATTGGTTCGTGGATCTCTTTTTTTAACTGACTGAGTTGTAATAACAAAGAGACTTCATTGTCAGGGGTTTTGAACCTTTTTTTGAAAGCCCGCTTCATAGTGTCCCAATTTTTTATGGATCCATTCGGCAAGTGACTGAACCAATCAATGGCGGCATCTACAAGAGTTCTGACAAAAAGTCTCACCGCCCCATCTTTGGTAGGCACGCTCATGATCCCACAAGTGGTTTGGAAGGCATTGAGATGATCATTTGAAGAGACCTTGTTGTCTCCACTGAACTTGGGCAAAATTTGATTGGCTCCTTTAGGTAAATCAGTAGGTTGGTTAACCCCCAGGTTCAGAGGCCCAATGTGTTGGCCCAAGGTCAATTTTTGGCCATGAATGGAAGCTAGAAATTCAAAGGGTGGATATTTAAAATAGTGGGAATTATAGTACCTGGAGAAACAATGGCTTGGACAGTCAATGGGACAGCTGGGCTTTGCGGGGGAGATGAGGTTTGGCTGACAGTTTGAGCCTTTCTTTTCCGGTAAATATTTAAATCTGATTTGAAATTTAGGCTTTCCAATAGTTCAAAATCTTCATCCACCAATCCTCTACAACATTCCCCCCTGATGTATCTTCTGGTTGCTAGTCCAAGTAGCTATTCAAAACTTAGTTCTGTTGTCGACCTTGTGCAAGTCTGTTAAGTATGATAGCTTCTCTAGCAACAGGAACACCTCTCAAGTGTTCACCAATTTCTTCTTCTCTCTCGAGCACTTCTTGAACCCGGTGAAATTCTTGATTACTTCGTCTGAACCTCCAAGCAGCTGAAGCAAGATCTGATATTAAATCCTCCTATGTGTCTTCAAAACCCAAATTTGGCTGAAGCACAAGGAACACATTGTCATTGGGTAGCACCATTATGTGGAATTATGACGGGAATCATACTAGTGCACTTGACTGGTCTTTCCCCAGTAGAGTCACCAAAAATCTGTTGGCTAACAGATTTTTTCTCCTTAAATCTTGATGTTTATTTTCTAACTCTATGCCCTTGAAAACAAATCATTAAACAACAGTTGGGTAAGCATTTACTTTGCTTCCCTCTGAATTTTACAAAGGTACAGCTTCCTTTTCAAAGATTTTCAATGAATGGATATTGCAATCTAAACATATAAGCTTTTAACTGAAAAGAAGGAAAAGATCTCTCAATTGTTCTTGGACAGATGAGGTATAGCATGGAAACTTGCAAAACTTTAGAAAGAACCAGAAACTATTTTGCAGAAGAAATTTGAACTAACTAACTGGCCAAAGAATTCAGATCTATTAAGCATTTACCTACGGAAAACTGGAATTCATAAATCTAAAACTAAATGACTGAAATGGAATAACACATGCCAAAGTTCAATATATAACTCTCT
>MU224728.1:604289-620632 GCA_018584345.1 Thuja plicata | reverse complement strand
AAGGTTATTTGCAGTGTGTTGAGGATCCTTTGTGTGATCCAAGAGTTTGGAAAGTGAATTTGTGGGTTGGTAAGTCCTAGGAGCAATCTAGGCAATTTGGGTCATTCCGTTGTCCTACTCTGCATCACTTGTCTTTTTACTCACCTAGTGGTGATCGTTCCCACTCCATCTCCTCCAACAAATTTAGTCAACACAAAGCACAACAAAGTGAAGAAAACTTGAAAACCTTAAAAGATACAAAAACCTCCTAAAATCTCTTTCAAATGAATGATTTATAGATTAAAGCTTTTAAAGAAAGTAAGGATGCCAAATTATTTAAAGAGTAGGAAATTTTCTCTTATATGCAAAGAAAACCTTAATATAATGATCATATAAATGCTCTTCCTCAAACAAGCTCTCTATTAAATTTGCATTATGAATCTCTTTATCATTTTTGGTTTTAGCTCTTACCTCCTTGCTAGGCCTTGAGATTCGCTTCTCTAGTTTCTTCACCTTTGGGTGATTTTTCATCTGTAGAACAAGAAACACAGAGAATTATAAAAGTGACAGAATTAACCAATAGTTGATTTAAAGAAAAAGTTTCAATGTGGCATTTGACAGCTAAACCACGGCTATCAAATTCTAGTAAACGTAACTTTAAAGTTTAAAGGCGGCTTTTAACTCTTACTACGTGGCTCTTAAAATATCACAGGCGGTAAAATAAACATAAAAAGCAGCGCAGAAAGTATAAAGAGCAGTCAGAAATTGCTGATAAGCGACTGTTGAAAGTTCATAGGCGGTGCACTTTATCTGACAGGTGGCACGATTTATCTGAAAGGCGGTCCAATTTATCTCCCATGTGGCAATAAAAAGAAAGACGGAGATGAATCAAGCTTTTTAGGTGGCATTTTGGTGTTCGTAGGTAGCTCTTAGCATAGCATACGCGACTCTTCTATTTTCTACAAGAAAAAAGAAAACAAAGCAAATATTATGATAAAAATGTTAATACAGAGGCTTAGAGCCCCACAGTGGGTGCCATTATGTGTGTAAGAAAATACACCATGAATTTAAGAATGAAACCAACAATTCTATGGAAAGATAAACAAGTTAATCTAAGAATTGAAAGTAAACAATCTATATCATCTCATGGTTCTCTATCCAAGCTTTGTTAAGAGAGCTCTCAGGCTTAATCTCTCTCAAGGACAATCCTAGAACGAGATATGTATGAAAAAGAATGCTCAAATCTAGCTAGAATGCTCAAAATGCTCAAAAATGCTCCAAGATCATAAGAGAAAATAGCAAATGCTCCTAAACATGATATGCTAAATGAAATACAAATGCTAAAACTCTCTCAAAAGCTCTCAAATTCTCCTCAATGTGTCTATAATAAGGATGCTTTTTCTCTTGAATTCTTGGATTCCAGAAACAAAGGAAATTGCTTGTATTTATAGCATTTTCCCAAGGGTAGGGGGTAGAGTGAGTTGATCATGATCAAAGCTTGGTTAAGTCAAAAGCTTTGAGGTGTTTGCAAATGGAGGGAAATTTGGTTGGTTGTCTCAAAGAATTAGGAATTAAATAACTCCATCATTTAAGTAAATTAGCCATGGAAGGGTGATTGGGTTGGATTTGATCCTTTTTGATTTGAACTATACAATTGAAAAATCAATTGCATAATTTGATTAATCCCTTTAGGCTTGGATTTAATTATTGATTTCATGATTATTTCATCTTGTAATTCGATTTGAATTTTTTTCCTTTGATTTGATAAATGTCCATTTCATTTGCATTGAGATGATATTATGAAGCATTTGGCTGAGATTTATAATTTGGAATGCTTGAGATATAGTTGGTAAATTTTAGGTGTCTACGCCTCTACTTGGACATCATGGGAGAGAAACTTGCATCAATTAGAGAAGATTGTATTTTCTTGAATTGATCATGAAGAAGTGGAGACCTAGAGACCTTGAATTAGATCCTTGTCTTCAAATCTTGAATCCAAATCCTATTTTTCTTTTTCTTTCTTTAAATCTTGATCATTTTATTATGATATAGCTTGTACTTGAATGTGTTATCATGTTATGAAAAATGAGGAGGTAAGATGTCCTTTTATAGTAAATTTTCAAATTCCAGAATCAAATTTGATCTAGGCCAACCATAATTGAAAACCTCAGAAGAAGACCTCAGCATCAGGCTCTAATTAAAAATTGGGCTCAAAAGCCTAGGGACAAGTCAACTAGTCAACTTATCCCCACTAATCGAATTATCCCTAGGGACAAGTTGGCTAGTCGATTTGTCACAGGAAAAATGTGCTCAAATTTTTTAGGGATGTTGGGTAAGATGAAAATAAGTGGGGAAGAAAAAGAAGGTTGTTGTGATCAAGGATAACGAAGTTTCAAACCTTGAAATCACCAACATGGGCTCTGATAGGTCCTAAAGACATCCAATTATGGGTTCTAATATTTTAGGACAAAAAAATGATGATACATCTATAAATAAATATGTCCATTAATTTATCTATTTTGGAGGTATTTGAGTGTGTGTTGTGAATTTGACTCTCAAAGGAATATAGTTTCAATTTCGTTGGGTCATATTTAATCCACTAGATTTTGGTGAACCCTATGTGAACACTACTTTCACATAATTATTATAAAAATTCTTGTATTGTCCTAAAAATTAATCACTTGTTTTTTTCTCAACTTAGGATCATTTTTGGGTAGCTTTAGTCTGGTTCCTTTGATTAGGCTTCATATTGCACTTAAATGTACACTTTATTAACATATGGGTTAGTATTTCTTCCTTAATCCTCTCTTATTTGTGTGAAATTGAGGAAGGATATTATTTCTAATTATCCTCCCCTATTTTCCTCTGATTGGAAAAATCCCCCTTCCTTTTATGATCTGGGAATTTTCTCTTGATATAGAAATCAACTAACCTTCCCGAACCTGTAAACCTTATATGCTATGCCCTCCAATCACAAGAAAGCATATTTCTATAGGGTTTTAGGAAACATTTGAATTCACCCCTGAGGGGTGAGGTTGAATTTTGACTTTACCCCTTGGTTTTTCATCGTAGATTAGGCCCTGGGTCCTATTTGGCACATTCATCGGGGTTCTAGATCCATGGTCAGCCAGTGTAATTTTGTTTTTGGATGCACTATAAAAGAATCTCCCTCTTTATTAATTTTCATATCTATGATCTATGATGTATGAAATACATGCACATATGATCACAATTAATCATTGAGCAAGAAATCAAGCCAAGTATTGAGCATCCAAGTGCAATTTCAAGTCGTATTCAAGTCTTCAAGTATTCAACGACTCTTCTATAGATCAAGATGCTTTCCCCATTGGACCAAGAAAAAGAGTTTTTTGGAAGGACATTGGCATCATTTCTTCATTCCTCATTCATTGGAAATTTAAAAATATTCTTCATAAGGTTTTATCTTCCATGATTTCCTTTTGGTTTTTTTGTGGACTCAAAGCTATTGCATCAACATTCTTGATCATGTTCAAAGAAGTAAGAGCATCTACATTACGTGATACACTTGATTTCAAATCTAATCTCTATTACCTGTCAGCATTCCTTAATTAAAATTCAAGGTTAATTCCTAAACCGAGGCTTAACCAAGGAAAGCCCCTAAATTCCACAAACAATTTCCCTTTTTTCTATGTGCAGGAACAAGTTTTGGGATTTGCAGAGTTGGATTTAGGCAATTTTGCATCATCTTAGATATTGGAATTAGAAAGTACATAGTCACAGATAGAGGGTGTAGACAAGAAGTCTACTTTAACTTGAAAGTTCTGTTGGAAACACTGAGAGGGGGGGTGAATCAGTGTTTGTCTATTAATTAATTTTCAGCAACTTAAACATAAATCAAACATACATAGAATGAAGCTTAATATAAGAACTCATAACACATTATATGATTACAGGGAAACCCCGATTAGAGGAAAACCCCAGTGGGAATTAGTACCCACAAATATTGTACTAGGTATAATGAACCTATTAAATTTCCTTTGCCCTGTTAGAAGTAGTCTTTACAATATGAGTACATTGACCTGGTTAAAGGTCTGACCCTATTAGGAGTTTTTTAAAAAACTCTATTAAAGGTATATGGCTCACTACCTAGGCTCACTTCCCAATAGGATAAAGGCTACAACCTTTTGAAAGTTGATATACACTATATCAAAACTGAACTGTTGTGATGACACTGTTGTCTGATTAGTTCCGTGTATGTGCAAATGCTCTTACTCTCTTAAAGAGTTATATCATATAGTGACTTCATTATACTACTCTTCTTTAACTTCCTCTTACATCATAATTGACGCTTGTAACATATCTTTACATTACATACTTATATGTTCATATCCGAATAGGCACGACCCAAAAAAAAACTCTAGTCGGCCCTAAAAAAAAATATACCACACTTCCAAAAAATTCAGCTCAAGCATGTTTACTACAATGCTAATTACATTATTACAATCATATAACCAAAGGTGCTTAGCCATTACATTAAAAAATAATTCATGCTGATCAAAACAGTAGTCAACTTCCATGCTCTATCTTCTAGACTGCTGGTCTACTGATCTGCCTGTAACTTTGTCATACTGTTGTTCCATACTATGCGTGTTTGGATGTAGCATTTACATGTGTCATAAAACATATATCTGATTGTGCATATGCTGAATCAATCTCTCACACGTGTGCTAATGTGGTGATCGCTGAGTATCTCTGTCTGCTTTGTTTTCCATACTTAGTCATTTTGTCTTTCATGACAGAAACTAAACATGACTTTGTTGCCATGATGACAACACAAAATGAGTCATGCATCCTTAGGAATTCAACTTGCCAACAACCTCCCCCTTTGTCATTTATGGCAACAAAGGAATGTGGCCAAGTTACTCAAAATGACTTAACACAAAAAGTGACTATATATCATAACAACTTATTGATATATACATATACTTCTCTGCATATACACATTCTATATTACTCCCCCTTTGACATTATTGACAAAGGTGTACAAAAAACTTGTAAGTCTTCTACATACTTACTCCATGTAAACTTCAGGGTACACAATTTGAAGAGATTGGATCTCTTTCTACCAAAATAGTTTCATAGCATCAACTGTCTAAAGATGTGCGCATAGGGCATATGTCAGTTTCTCCATTTTCATCAGATCCATGCAAGGACCTTGATCATATTTCACCATGGTTTCATCAATCTATTTGATTTTCTCATTAAGGACTACTAAAGATGGTGCAAGTGCATTTCTCAACTGGGTTTGTCTAATCCTTATCTTGCTGATTTCCAATTTTGCCTTCTCAATTTTATCCAACTATCCTTGATAGACATTATTTCAAATGTTCATGTATTGTGTGGATGTTTCAACTAATTTTCTGATGCTATCCACTATTAACTCTGCCTCTTCTACCTTTTTGGTGTGCTCAGAGGTGAACTTCATTTTGTCCATGCAGTTAGCTATAACTTTCTTGCCTTTAGCTACCAATTCTTTCAGTATGGATTGCCCAATCTTTAAGGAGTTCAAGTCTAAGGTAAAGTTCTTTACCAAATCATTTATTCTCTACTTGTATTCATCTTCTGCAATCTTAGTAGTAGAGTCTACTAAACTTGTAAAGTGTGTTTTGAAGTTTTTTAAAATGTTGTCCACATCTTCAACTGATTGGACTTTGGCTACTTTCTAATCAGTAGGCACTAAGTCATTCAATATGTTTACTATTTCCAAAAAGTGAGGGTTCCTCATCACTTGTTTCTCTTTTTCCTTTTACATAGCAAGAACGCTGATCTTAATTAGGTCTTCTTCTCCCGATGCATCTAGACTTGCTGAGTCAGGAGTTAACCTTGACAACAATGAGGTAGATGGTTGAGTGGATGGTGAGAATATAGTGTTCTGACTGGTACCCATGCATTCAACCTTTACTAGAATCTCTTTTATTGGTGTCTTATCACCTTGAGTATCTTTTACTTCATTTATATCAATTGGATCATTGATGGGAACTTCATCTTGTTGTATAGATGTATCATCAATGCACATTTCTTCAGTGCTTACAAATGCCTTATCAACTTTGTCCATATCTTTTTCAGATGTAGTCTGAGTCTTTATCTATATCATAATTTATTGTCACTGTGGGCACTGAAACCTATGGACTTGTCATAGACGCTATCTAAATCACTGGTTTTTTAATTTGTTTAGGAGGAGCTAGAGTAACTTTTACTGTAGGTGTCATTGGTGGATACATGTGTCTATCCATAAACACTTGTGCAAATTCCTTTTCAGTCTCCTTACCTATCTACTCATATTCTTTATTCATAATTTGTAGATTCCTTGTCTTAGTTTGGAGATGAGGAATCAACAGATCTAATAGTATAGCCTTCTCATCATGTGAGCATACAGGAAGAAGAGTATCCAATGTTTCTTCTCTAATCTTCATGTCTTCCTCTATTGCATGTATTTTCATGATCTCCAATAAGTTCCATAACTGATCTGGTATCACTGTCTTGAGTTCAAGAACTATCTTCTTAAAATTGATCATATGAGATATGATCATAGAATGTATCTCAGTCTTATAAATTTCTTGATACTTGTCATAGACTTTAGAAAGTGTATCTAATCTCCCTTCATTTACAATCCTATTCCTCAAAACATTTAGACTAGGTCTAAATCCTACCTTAGGAGGAGCTTGATTGTTCTTTTCTTTTCTCTAAGTGCTCCTTGAGGATGGGTGATTTGTGGGTTCCTATTTTCTTCCTCTAGCCTTCTTGCTTGGTATAGACAGTGGAGATGAGTCTAAATCAATGGTGGCAGAGGGCTCAGAGGTGCTCTCTACTTTCTTCTTCTTCTTGATCTGTTTAGCTTTCTCAAGTTCTTTTTCTATCTTGGCATCTCTATCTTTGTCAAGATCTTCTTGAGTGACTCCGTGAACTTTTAGTATGTTGGATGTAATTCTGGATGATTTCCTTTTATTATCAGCACTGTGTAAGATAGTATCCACTTCATTGGTCTTCTCTCTATAAGTTCCCCACCTAGGCTCATTAGGATCTTTGGGCACACACAATAGAACTTGTGCATATCCTTCTAATACATTTTCTTCCACTTCATAACCAAGAGGATAAATCCATTTGGTTCTAGGTTCAATTGCCTCCATGCAAGTGCAATCTGTTTCTACCATGAAACATATGGTATCCTTATATTTGTCAACTATCTTCTTGGATAATCTGAACCTATTTTGCATTTTGATCCTAAATGTCTTAATATCCATATCCATGGCATCCCTTGCATTTCTCTCTAAAGTGGCCTTAAGATAAATATGAGACATTGTGGGCTTTCTCCTGTCTAGGTAAAGGTTTGCAACCTTTCCAACTATTTGGAAATACAAGTAGATGATCATAGATCCAAACCTGGATGTCTTTCTCCTGTCATTCTTGATGATTCAAATGTTTTCAATCAATTGACCGCACAAGATCTCACATAGGTTATATTGAGTGTTATCCTTCACCATTCTAATAGCTACTAGGATTGTTGTTGCAGAGACACTGTTCAACCTGCTTGCTTGCTGAAACTTATACCCTAGTATCAATGTTAAAAGTTTTATGTCATCTTTTTTGATAGGGTCAACTGTCATTCCACACTTATCACTTCTAGATAGGCAAACTTGTTCAATTTTCTTCTTGACATCCTTGCCAGTAGGAAAAACTGGTCCAGTCTTAGGAAGTTTGGTTAATTCATGGATTAGGTCTATAGTGATGCGCATAGGGACCTCACCAATCCTATAAAGATCATCATGTATTTTTATTAACAAAATCTTCACCCATTCTGGCTCATCAAACTCATGCGCATTCGAGTATTCAAAAATAGGGTTATCAATCAAGTGCACGAACTCATCCTTGAATGTATAATCAAGTTTCATCATTGATCCCATATGAGTGGCTATGCTAACATCTCCTACTATTTCCTTCTTACAGTAAATTTATGCGCGGATATCTTCCACGTGAACAACACCTAGCGGGGTTTTGGAGAAAGCCCCTTCTACATCATCTAGTATGGATTTGAATGGATGTTTCTTGAATACAAATCTCTTCCTCTCTGTAATATCAAATACTACTAGAGTCACCATACTTACTTGGTACTTGATTAAGTAGGGTTTTCACAAAATTCTGAAACGGTGCAAGTGCTAGGGTTTCGTTCCAAACTTCTTATCCATTCACTTAGCTTCCAAATCTATTATGCTTTTGTGCCTTGATGTCTAGTGCTCCAATGCTCTCCAAATTCTGTGATACCGAATGCAAGTGTGAAGAAGATCAAACACTTAATTTCTTTTATATAATCTACCACATTTAATGTTTGCAACCGTACGCAAATTACTCAGACATTTTGAAACTTTGATCCCAATGCATTTGAGACAATGTGTGAATGCATACTGCAATATTATGTGCTTATAACCATGAATCCATAAGCGCATACTCAGAGGTGAGTATACCAACCGCACAGGGGTCATGAGCTAGAATAGCTCCCCTAAGACCAAGAAGGTCTATTCAAGCAGAAGTAGAGGGTGCATCCACTGTGGATGCATCAACTACTTTGTCAACATCATTTTCCTTTTTTACTTCAACCCAAATTTTTCTTGAATCTTCTTTTGCCTGAAAAAACTTAATTTCTCATTCTTCTTCAAATAGTGACTTCTTAGGATCTTCTTGCTTTTGAGTTTTGGATCTACAAAACCTTGAGATGTGTCTAGCCTTTCCACATGTGTGACAAATGATAGGAGGTCTGATGATTTTTTTCATCATGTTGCACTACTTTGCTGTGTGTCTATTGTAGTTACATATCTGACATGTAGTGTTCTGTAAATTCCTTTGATTTCTCTGATTATTTTCATTCAATCTTCCTTGATTCTGATGTGACTGATTTCTTTGATTTGTTCTTCAATGTATAGCCCTATGACCAAATTTATTACAGGAGAAACAATAGCCATTGAAAGGTCTTACCTCTTTGCAATCTCTTTTCAAATGACCATGTTTGTTACATGCATAACAAGTTCTGTTAACTTGCTTGATTTCTCCTTTAGGTGGATCCGTTTTAATTTCTGTAACACTTTCAACTTTCTTTGCTTCTGAAGATGCTTCATGAGGTTTCTTTCTTTCTTGCAATGAATTGACTTCACTTTGTGCTACACTGAATCCAAGACTAGTAGTGTCACCTTTTTTCTTTTGTGCATTAAGTTGAGATTGAAGTGAATCAGAACTTGTGTGAAGTTTATCAATCTTATCCTTTGCTTCTGTTAATTTAGATTCCAACTTCTTCTTTATGTTTTCCAATTCCAAGACTTTCATGTTTGCTTTCAAGAGTTCATCATCTAGTCATTTTCTTTCTTTGATCTTATCTTCAATAGCAATTTGGCTGTCTGTGAGTTGTTCATCTAGATTTTCAACTTTATCTTTCAAAGAGATATTCTCTTCATTGAGCTTTTTGATCATTTTCCCTAAATCACTTGTAGAACAATCTTTCAAATCTTTTCTTAATTGTTTGATAAGCATTTGTGAGCCATCAACTTTCATTATAAGTTCTTCATTTTCTTTTTCAGATCTATCAATATATTCAAGAGTTGCTACAAGATTATTTTTCAAATGTTTTTCTTCTGCTGAGTCCATGATCTCCTCAAGTGGTTAAACTTATTTGCTGAGGACCAGAGCTATAATACCAATTGTTGGAAACACTAAGAGGGGGGGTGAATCAATGTTTGTCTATTAATTACTTTTCAACAACTTAAACATAAATCAAACATACATAGAATGAATCTTAATATAAGAACTCATAACACATGATATGATTACGGGGAAACCTTGATCAGAGGAAAACCCCGATGGGATTTAGTACCCACAAATATTGTACTAGGTATAATGAACCTGTTAAAGTTCCTTTGCCCTGTTAGAAGCAGTCTTTACAATATGAGTACAATGACCTGGTTAAAGGTTTGACCCTGTTAGGAGTCTTTTACAAAACCCTGTTAAAGGTATATGGCTCACTATCTTGGCTCACTGCCCAATAGAATGAAGGCTACAACCTTCTGAAAGTTGATATACACTATATCAAAAGTGAACTACTATGATGACACTGTTGTCTGATCAGTTCCATGTATGCACGAATGCTCTTGCTCTCTTAAAGAGCTATATCATATACTGACTTCATTATACTGCTCTTTGGTAACTTCCTCTTACATCATAATCGACGCTTGTAACATATCTTTACATTACATACTTATATGTTCATATCCGAATAGGCATGACCCAAAACAAAACTCTAATCGACCCTAAAACAAAATACACAATGCTTTCGAACAAGTTGGCTCAAGTGTGTTTACTACAGTGCTAATTGAATTATTACAATCATATAACCAAATTTTCTTAGCCATTATATTATAACATAATTCATGTTGATCAAAATAGTAGTCGGCTTCCATGCTCTGTCTTCTAGACTGTTGGTCTACTGATCTTCCTGTAACTTTGCCATACTATTATTCCATACTATGTGTGTATTGATGTAGCATGTACACGTGTCATACAACATATATCTAAATGTACATACATTGACTTGATCTCTTGCATGTGTGCTGATGTGCTGATCGCTGAGTATCTCTATCTGCTCTATTTTCCTTAGTCATTTTGTCTTTCATGACAAAAACTAAACATGACTTTGTTGCCATGATGAGAACACAAAATTATTCATGCATCCTTAGGAATTCAACTTGCCAACAAGTTCAACTTGTTCCATAGATGCTAATAATTTCACAGTAAGGAGTTATAGGTGCTAGGGTCCCAGATCCATAATGTTTTTATTTTATGACCTCCTGGCGGATGGAAATTAAAGTTTCAAGTCTCATAGCCTCCTAATTTATTTCAACGTGAAAAATTCTTTCTCCAATCTTGCATTTACTTTCATATCTATCTTTTTAATAGTAATATTTAGTTACTTTCCAGCTCTGTACTTGTTCTTTAATCAATTAGTCAAATCCATCAATTCCTTAATAGCAGAAATAGGTCATATCCTCTTCCCTTTGCATATAGGTTTTGCATTTTCCCCCTTCATCTTGGGTTTTGATAATCAATATTGGGTACAAAGAGGGTGGGTTTGTCTATTTCCCACAATGTTATAGCAATATTTGGGTGAGTTATCTACACCTTAGCATTTCTCACCATTTTATTCTATGCATTGGTGAGCTCGATGTATTAAATCTCTTCTTTTTAGTGTTAGGTGGCTCTTGATTTCCTATTTTGAGACCTAGTTTTGTTAACATGGAATTCTCTAAATTGGATTGGTGTGTGATTACTTATGTCATTAAATTTATTCTTACATCTCTTTATCAAACAAATGGAGTGAATTAAATCATGTTTAATTTTGTTACATTTGTATTTCTTCATGTTATTGTTGCATATGGAATAATTTGGTTAACACATATATCTCTTCATTATAAGGCTCATTTCACAAATTTTATCAATTCTTTATGTATGTTTCTTATCCACATTTTAACTAAATGCATGCAATGTGTTAATGAACCTAATTTTACTCCTCCTAATCTTCAAAATTAAACTCATCCTATGGAAACTAATATTTGTGATCATTATCAAAATATTCAAAATATTTTTCATGCTTAGTATGTTAGACATTTCCTAGATGATCTCTCTCCAAAACTAATAAATAATACACCTTCTTCTTCCAAACATAAACATAGTAAGGGTGATTATGTTTCTACTTCTCTTTCTCCTATTAATAGATCACCACAATCTAACCAACATGATCAAGGAATTAGTGAACATATACCTAAAGCTACTCCTAATCCTCCTCAAGCATGTCATTTACCTCAAGATAACAATTTCACTCAACCAAAACCACTTCTCAATGTTATTTTTTCCACACCATCTAATGAACCTTCACCTTATGGTGACCATGAATTTTTGGCTATAATAATCCATCTAGATATCAAATATCATTCTAGGATCATATTTCCTTATAAAATCCGTTACAACCCACATACTTAAAATGGTAAATTTTCATGTTCCTTTCATTATTCTAATACACATTCTCTTTGTGATTGTGTTGATTTTAGACAATTTTTTCTATACTTAATTAAAATATGCGTACTTCTAACATTGGATATTATACATTTTTTGCATATACCTTAGCTATTCATTTCCTATTATGATTCTCTCCATTATGTCTTTTCATAATGAGCACTAAGAGAATCATAATAAGATTCTCTCTCTTGCTCTATAAACTGGGGGCAATGGATCTTGGTTTCTTTCTTTTTTTGGGACCCATTTTCTCCCTTTTTGTTAACATGTTTCTTTGACATCCTTGTCAGTGTGTATTTGTTGTTTTAAAAAGGATATTGAGATACTAAGTTGCAACCTTATTCTTTCTTACAAGTTTATATATTTTACATAAGAAACCACTTAGAGATCTTAATGTTTCTACCCTTCTCCTTTTTTCCTTTTCTCTTTCTTGCATCCAATATCCAGTGTGATTTGGGTATTTTATAGTATGATATACCTTCTTACAAGGATTTATTGTTTTACACAAGGATTTTCATCCTTAGTTGCAATATTATTATTTCTTTAAGGTCCATATTATTAAAGGATCTACCACTTAGGGAACATATTGGATTTCTTTCCTTTCTCTCTTTCAAAGGATCCTTTATCTCTTTTTTCTCTCCTCTCGTTTATGCTATGATTTCCTCCCATGTATGGACTTTCTTGTTCATGAATCTTTCTCCTTCATGAGAAAAGTATCCTCCTAAAATATCTTCCTTACTTGGAATTATATATTATATGATTGGGTTGATCACTTAGTAGAAATAAGGTCACATTCTTCCCTCTCTCATTTTATTTCTTGGATTTTTTTATTGTTATACACTAAATTTGCACCCTATTCAAGCTCTCTTGGTCTTGATAATCTAGTATAACATGGGAATCACTTCGAGGTTGTGGGACCTATGCTAACTTGAAGTGGAGCCTCTAGATACTAGTCCGGTTCCTCTTAGATAATCACCTAATCTTCTCTTGAACATGAAAAGTAAACTTGAGGGAAAATGGATAGAAGGAATTCTTGGAAGGGAAATAACTAAAAAGAAAAGTATCGTACTAGGTGATACTCCGAAGGTAACTTGAAATATAACATAGTAACCAAACTAGCATGAAGGTTCTCAGATCTAGTAGAACACAATCTTTCTGAATAGGCTTGCATAAGTATTTCATAGAGAGTTCTGGAATGGAAAGAGGATATTGGAGGAAAGAAAAAATTTCATAGGAAATAACACTTCCAAGAAAATTTAAACACAGACTATGACCTGCAAATAGACATTCACTTCAGCAAATAGGCACCAGAGTGACACAAAGTAGCCAGGGATGAAAAAAATCCATAGGATAACCTAAATCAAATCACACACAATAATACACAAAGATGCTCAAAGGAAGAAAGGCTCAAGAACTCTAATATTTCTCTAGCATAAGCAACTATATATATTTCTGTAAGAGAAACACATATAAAGAAAAGCTTGAGGGCAAAGAAAATGCCACTGAAAGCTCATACAGAACCTAGATTTCAATGAAAGATTACAAGAAGTGAAGATTTGAGGGAAGAGAAGATGTCACAGAAAATATTGTGACAACTGGAAAAACTCTAAGCTAAAAATCTTGAAAACTAACTTAAATACATGTTCCTCTAGGACGCAGGCTCAGGAAACAATCAATTCTAGAAATTAGGGTTATAATACATTTTGCATAAATAATGAAAAAACCCTAAATTTGTCAATTATTCTCATTAATGAATGTAAAAATATCTGAGATGATTAGATATATCCTTGAATATCTTTCACCTTGCTATAAATGCAGTTTGAGAATTTGGCTCGACCCATCTCTCTATCTGTAACTTGAAATATTGTGCCATCGCTAGTCTCTGAGATCAAATCTTTTGAATTTTAAATATTTGAATAAGAAATGGTCATAGGTGGCATGAGATGATCTTATCAATGGCCCAGAGAATATTTTACATTTCCTTTTAAAATGTAGCCATCGATCTCCTATCCTTCTCTTTATCTCTATTCATTTTTACTTTTTGCTGCCTTTGACTTTAACTCAGGTTTCCAAAAATCCTTCATGTCGCTGAGTCAGGGTAACATTTCTTTAACTCGGATTTTCCTTGGAGACTATGCGACCACCATGAGATCAGATCAAGATTAGATGATCAATGATAAGTCTCATATCCTCAAGATAATATTACATTTCCTTACAAGACTTAGCAACCATCATGATCTTAACCTGACTCGCTTTTTACCTTGGGTTCCTTATTGAGACTTGACGACTGCATAGTCTTGTGATCTCTTAACACTTTTCTTAACCATGGTTACCTTATGAGACTTAGCGACAATGACAAGATCATCTTTGTATTGATGGTCTTCACAAAATCTCATAAACTTTGCTGACCTTTTGATTTCCTTTGGAGACTAGTGACTAAAATCCTTTAGCTTTACTCAACCCGAATTCGAGTTACATGTGCAGGGTTAGAAAACACATTAAGTCATGATGTCTCGTAGGATTTTCTTAACTGTGGGATACATTATGAGACTTAGCAACCACCACAAGATTAGTTCTTGATCTAATGATCAACACTAAATCTTGATAGCCTGAGAGGATATTCCATTTCCTTTGGAGACTGCGTGACAAAGGCAATCTCATAATTGCTGAACAACATGAAATATCCCTTTTCCCTTGCATGACTAAGTGACAAAAGGGTAATTGAAATGCGCACATGAATTATAAATAACTTAAGTTTCTTGGAAAAGGTAATGAATAAATAGAACAAGGTGAAGGCCAACTAGGGTTTATATCAAATTTGTATAGGGTTTTTCATACTTAGGCCATTTTTCATGAATTAGGATAAAACAGAGGGCTTAGAAACTTGTAGAGGTTGAGGTAGAACCAGAAAATATTGCCAAACTTACAAGATGGGATCTACCCTTGTGGGAGCCACATTTTTCTCCACTTTTAGCCATAATTCACATGTAATGGTAAATTTTGGGTAACATTCTTGGCAATTTTTGCTAGATGTTGGCCTTCTAGACATGGAAGACCAGTGGCCTTTGAAATTTATTGGGAATGGAGTCTTCTTTGAGCACACAAAAAAATCTATGGGATAAAAGGATTGAAACCAGGAGGAGGAACTACTAACTCTGCACAAGCACTTCAAAGAAAGCAAGAAACTAAACTAGAAAGAAATAAAAGAAGGAAACTAATTACAGAGTAGGGAAAACCTTGAAACAGGGCTTGTGATGGAAACCATTGACTGATATTGGCAAGGCATCTCCTCCAAGAGTTGATAATTGAAATGCATTATGTTCCTTGCACTCTATGATTACAAATGGTCCACCCCAAAAGGAATCAAACTTTTAATGTCTGCCAGGTGTGGACTTGTATTCATCCCACTTGAGAACAATATCTCCAACATTGAAATTTCTACCTCTAGCCCTTTTATCAAAATTATTCTTAGTTTGCATTTTCTGAAACTCTATAGTCTACATGGACTTGTCTCTGATATCTTTTAGCTCCATGAGTTGAGCATACCTTACCTGTAAGGGATCTCCTTCTTCAAAGAGAACAAACTGTGTGGTAAGGTCTAATGCTGGTAACTCTGTTGAAATAGATAATCTGACCTCTTTTCCATACACCAACATATAAGAGGAATTCCCAATGATTTTCTTTGGCATTATCCTTGTGTGTGTTTAAATGGGTACCTGTCAGAATCAACACAAACACTCAATAGGTCATTATATTAGTCCAAAAGGGTTAGAAAAGCATGTAAAACCCACTAAAACCAACCTATTGCCTACTAACTAGGAGGAGTATGATTAACAACATATTAGCCCTCAAAATATGCTATAAATCAGTGATGAATACAACCTAGCATGAAGGATTTTTACTTAAATAACAAGCTAAAAGATGGAAAAGCATGTATTCTAGCTTCAAAAGATGAAATGAGAACAATGTAAAAACATGAAATAAGAGATGGAATGTAGTTCTAAGATTAATCTAGCAGCATAACAATGTATTTTTTGATTTCAAGTGAAGGCTTATTTTCTCTCAAAACAGGGTTCTATTTATAGAAGAATGGGAGAGAGAGAGAGGGGGGACAAGGTTCATTTATGAATTTGGAGACTCATTAATGAACATGTAAGAGCCTTTAATGCCCAAGACATTAATAAGGCATGGGAGAGACATGGGCTTAAGGTCTTCATATTAATGAAGGCATTAATGAAGCATGTGGGGGTGTAAGAAGATGGCTTGAGGAAGTGGAC
>MU224728.1:564621-586731 GCA_018584345.1 Thuja plicata | reverse complement strand
ATGCTTAACAAAGGAGTATGGACAAGCCTGGGATCAAGTGTTACCACAGGTAGAATTTTCTTATAATGATAGTGTTAATAGGACTACAGGGAAAAGCCCATTTCAGATTGTATATGGGATGCATCCATGTGGAGTTTGTGAACTCAGAGAATTAAAAGGACAGCAAGTGATAAGTGGAAATGCTGATGACTTTGCACAGTCTATGAAGGAGATTTATGATCAGGTGAAGAAGAATCTGATTGAGGTGAAGCAGAGATTAAAAGAGAAGGTAGATGAAGGAAGGAGAGAAGTCCAATTTCAAATTGGAGATCTGGTAATGGTACATCTAAACAAAGCCAAATTACAGAAGGGGATTCCTACTAAGCTGCAAATGAGGAGAATAGGTCCTTGCAAGATATTGGAGAAATATGGGCAGAATGCCTATAAAATTGATTTACCTAATAATTTGTATATGTCACCTATTTTTAATGTGCAGGATCTTATTCCATACAAAGGACCAGTGATACCTGAGACTACTCAAAAGATGGAAGTGGGAAAAGATGTTCAAGATATACGGGTGAAAACTAAGTCAAAGCTGCAAGCAGAGAAAATCCTGGATTCACAAGTTCAAAAGATAACTCGACGAAGGGTATACAGAGAATATCTTGTCAAATGGTTAGGGTTACCAGAAGCAAAAGTGACATGGATGGACGAAGAAGATTGCAGAAAATAAGGAATTAGTTCGGCATTGCTGCCAACTAATTCAAACTAAATTTTTCCTTCTTAGAGGGGGGAGTATGGTGCAGAGCACCCTAGGGTTTTTCGCTCCAAGCCCTAGTAATGGTCAGAGTGATCATGGAGCAGATCATGCTTTTCCAAAACCCTAACAACTTCTTAACTCCTAGCGTGAAAGCAGGAGTGAAAATCAAAAAGGCCTACGAAGTTATGGTGATTGTCTAGCGGGAACCGGTTGTGTTATGCTTATCGCACAGTCGCAAGGAGTTGGGCGGTTAAATTGAAACTATCATGACAATGCGATGATAGTGCATCGTACAATCAGAAGGAAACTGGCGGTTAATAGGAAACAGCTGCGACAAGGCAATAACAGTGAATCACGAAGTCGGCGGTTTAACGGTGGTTAGTGGAAAATGTGTGCGATAGTGCGATGATAGTGTATCGCATAGTCAGAATGAATTTGGTGGTTAGTGGAAGATAGCTACGACAAGGCGATGACGGTGTATCACACAGTTGAAAGGGTATCGGTGGTCAATGAAAAATAGCTACAAGGATGCGACAAACAATGCATCGCATAGTCGCAGGATAACTGGCAGCTCGGTGACAAGCGTTGCGAGAGCGCAAAAATCATGTATCGCCAAGTCACAGAACAAACGGAAGCTCGGTTGTAAGTGTTGCGAGTGTGCGACGACAATGAATCGCAAGGTCACAGGGTTAAGGCATGCATAGTTGTTATGACTCGCGACTATGCGATTAAACATCCAAAGTAAGGTAAGCATCTGATCGAGTCGAGAAAGAGCTGCGATACTGCGACAAGATGGAATTTGAAAAGTCATATATGAAAAAAATGAAAGAGAATGACACAGAGGAAAAGGATGTCCACATCAACAACCATGCAGAGGATGATATTGATGACAGTTACAGGAGGAAGATGAAGAGTCGAGGCAGTTAGAATCCTTAGGTGGACAGGTAACCTAGAAACGGTTATGAATCAAGAACAGGCCGAGATATAAAATGAAGGAAAGAACCATTTTGGAAGAGGTTGGAGAAGTTAGAGACTGAGGAGGCTAGCATAGAAGATTTGAGTTTACATTGTAATTTTCTGGTTTTCAATAAAGAATAGTTTCCTTTGTTTTCTGTGTGTGCTTCTATTGTGTGCAGACTTCTGTAGAGTAGGATTTTGAATTCAATCAAGTCTCATGGATGATTTTTGACTCTTATAATCCATCCTATGGAGTGTGACCATCAAGAAGCATCCCTCATGTATTTTTATTCTGTTTTTGTGTTTGGGATTGAGAAGAGGCTAGTCAGAATTGTAGACAAGTCCTAGGCGAGCTAAATGGTCCGGCTAGGAAACTTGTAGGAGAGAGAGAGATAGCAGGAGAAGGTGCATGACTGACTTTATTCAGTCATGGAGAGGAAGATAAGGTAGAGAGTGAAGCTTTTCGGTGGGTAGGAAACCTAGGAGAGAGGGAGTATAGAAATCCTTCCAGTTAGGGTCTCTGAGTAACCCTAAGAGACTCGAGTGGGAGTGTAGAGGATCCTGAAGTGAATAGGGTCCAAAGTGAGATTCCTAAGAGGGAGTAGGAATCTAGAAGAGAAAGGTGACCTCCCCATCACTCTCCAATCCATTCACTAGGCTTTCATATTCAACAGTGTTGCTAGTGCAAGAGAAACTAAACCTAAAATTTGTGTAATACTTTTCTCCCTTTGGGGAGATTAACATAGAAATACCACCAGAGCCATGTCTTCTTTTAGCACCATCAAAGAATAGCTCCCAAACTTGGTTTCTCTGATCTTCTGACTCAATGCCTACTTTGGAAATATTTGGTTCTATGGATTCATTCTCTTGTACCAAATAGTTTCTCAAACAAGCATCCCAAATAAAAATGGCTTGGGCCTCTGAGGTTCTCTCTGATTCCAAATCATCTAGATAGATATCTAGGATATTTTCTATCTTAGTTTCTTCTTCTCTAATGATTGGTAAATCATGACTGTCAAGTGCAAGGAAGCTTGTATTGAGTACATTGGACACATAAGGCTCTATATGGCATGTTGCCAATGATTCAGACTTGATAGTAACCTTAGTTTCATATCTTATATGGAAAAGAATGTGAGACCAGTTAGAACAAAGGTAGCCTCCTATCTTGGCTTTGAACTCCCTTGATAAACATTTGGAAAATAAAGTAGGGATGTCTATGATATATATGTCAAGTAGGATAGAAAAATTGGGGCTTTCATGGAGAATAAAGCTTTTTTTTTTGGCCAAACCTATGGATTTTACAGAAGAACCATCAACCTATGTCACCCTTTTGAAAGGGTTCCTATCTAAGTCCCAATTGGTTAGCTACTTTTTTGGGCATGACAGAGCTAGTAGCCCCACTATCTACCATACAATTATGTACTAAATATTTTCCAATAATTAGAGATACATAAAAGGGAGGTGGTTTTAGATTCCTACCTTGTATGGCACCTGCCTTAGAGTGGTTTCTTGAAGTATCCTTCTTTTGATCAGTGTTGACCAACACTAGCTTAGAAACTTCCTTTGTAGATAGCTGAGGAATTACCTCTTCAGTCATTGCTTTCTTCAATATCTCAGGTTATCCTGGAATAGCCAAGGAGTCCCACATAGATATAGTGAAAATTTCCCTCTTCATATTGTTTATAATGTTGAAGGGCATTGTTGTTTGTACGCTTTGGTGTGTCTTCACTATGATAGGCTCAACTTCCTTGGGAAATTGGCTTTCTTTGACTGTAATGATGGGAGTCTTCTTTAGTATGATAGGAATAGAAGGATGTGATATATCTGTAGATGTAGTAGCTTTATATCCATCTCCTACTCATTCTAGGTCTTGAGCTCTTCTCTTAGACTGAGTGTTGGTTGCTATTGTGGATTCACCATTTACTCCATTGAAGTCTTGTTGCTCCCAATTGAAGAGAGAAGTTTCATTGTGTTGTGCTTCTTGCTAAGGAGCTGACTCATTAGAAGAAGCCTCTGATTTAGCATGTGAGGCATTTTGAACCATCAGTGCTTGCTTCATCCATCCATTTGAGCATGTAGCCTTATTATGTGGCTAATTGCAAGGAAAACACCATTCATTGTCCAAGACTAGATTGTTCTGACTTGGAACTATATCTCTTGTTGGATTTACAAAACTAAGAGGTGTGGGATTGTATGGTTGGAATGGCCTCTGATTGAAGTTCTGCCTTTGACCTTGGTAATTTATTTGGTATGGTGGCATGTTCTACTGATAAGATGGTCCCTAATTTTGATATTGTTGGTTGGGATTTTGAGTCTGTAGCTGAAAGGGTGGTCTATTCCCATGACTCCACTTCTTTAGATTGGTCAACTCTTTAGTTAGAGTCTACAACAAATTTGTCATTTCTTGCTAACTACTTTGCATCTTTTGTTGACTGCTTCTTAATTCAAGTAGCTCTTGAGAAGGAACTACTTTAGATTCCTCATAGCTAGTGCTACCTTGAGATTCTACCATAATGGGTATAGGAGTGTATGGAGGGATATCCAAAGGAATTTTTGGTTGTATGTTGGGAAAAATAGGCATGGACGGCCTTGGGGATATCATGCCTTCTTGGATTAAACAATTTTCAGCCCTGATAGCTATGTCAAAGGCCTGAGGTAATGAGGTACCTCCCATGGATTGAATCAGGACAGAGATATTGCTATTTAGACTTCTCAAGAAATATAGGAAGGCATGGTCAGCTAAAGTTTTCACTAAGATAGGAATTCTATTTCAAGTCTTAAGGAATCTATTATTAAACTCTATTATTTTCTCTTGAGGATCTCTTTTAATGGTTGTTAATTGCTCGACCAGAGATAAATGATATGATTTATCCTCAAAATATCTTCTTACTAATTCACCTAATCTATCCCATGAATCAATCAAAGCAATAGCTAGGGTTTTAAACCATTCTAAGGCCTTACCTTTGAAAGAGGTTGCAAGTAGCTTGGTAGCCACATCTTCCTCTATGATATGATGCGCACTACATATGGTGGCTACATCTCTTATGTGTTCACATGCAGTTGTTTGTCCTTCTCCCATGAAGTCAGAAAGACTCTTGAGTGCTGCTAAGGGTACATCATGATGTTGAGACAATTTTAATGGACTTCCTTGATTGAATGGTACAAAATAAAATTGCCTTGCCATTACAAGAGCTGTTATCTACTGGGAAGCAACTATGTGAGTTGTATCTAGGCCAGGTGATGGAGAAGAATCTTCTTGTAGCTCTATAGTTAGAGACCTTCCTCTCCTTCTTTAATTGAAAGGAAAAGGTATCCTTTTTGTAGTAGGTGGTGTAGACTAAACCCTCCTTGTAGGGGATACTCTTTGAGATGATCTGCAATAACTTCTAGTTAGAGGCAGTTGTGAGAACTTAGAGGGCTTTGAACTCACTTGTCTCAATCTTTCTCATAAAATTTTGAACAGGACTAGATCCTTTGTTCTCTACACCAGTGGAGTCACCAGATGTGCTTATAAGAAAACCCATTTAGGTCAATACCATGCAATCAACATATCATAGATAGCATAGCTTTGAAAATAAACTTCTTTTTGTTGTGGTCCTAGCGGGCATGCCGTAATTGTTATACACTAAATTTGCACCCTGTTCAAGCTCTCTTGGTCTTGATAATCTAGTATAACATGGGAATCACTTCAAGGTTTTGGGACCTATGCTAACTTGAAGTGAAACCTTCGGATTCTAGGCTGGTTCCTCTTGGATAATCACCTAATCTTCTCTTGAACATGAAAAGTAAACTTGAGGGAAAAGGAATAGAAGGAGTGCTTGGAAGGGAAATAACTGAAAACAAAATTATCCTATTAGGTGATACACCAAAGGTAACTTGAAATATAACACAGTAACCAAACTAGCATGAAGGTTCTCAGATCTAGTAGAACACAATATTTTTGAATAGGCTTGCATAATTATTTCAAAGAGAGTTCTATAATAGAAAGAGGATATTGGAGGAAAGAAAAAATTTCACAGGCAATAACACTTCCAAGAAAATTTAGACATAGACTGTGACCTACAAATAGACATTCACTTTAGTAAATAGGCACAGGAGTGAGACAAATTAGCCAAGGATGAACAAAATCCATAAGGTAACCTAAATCAAATCACACACAATAGTACACAAAGATGTTGAAAGGAAGAAAGGCTCAGGAACTCTAAGATTTCTCTAGCATAAGAAACTATATATATTTCTATAAGAGAAACACAAATAAAGAAAATCTTGAGGGCAGAGAAAATGCCACAGAAAGATCATACAGAACCTGGATTTCAATGAAAGATTACATGGAGTGAAGATTTGAAGGCAAAGAAGATGCCACAGAAAATCTTGCACCAACTGGAAAAACTCTAAGCTAAAAATCTTGAAAACTACCTTATATACATGTTCCTCTAGCACGCAGGCTCAAGAAACAATCAATTCTAGAAATTAGGGTTATAATAGATTTTGCATAAACAGTATAGAAACCCTAAATCTATCAATTCTACTCATTAATGCATGTAAAAATATCTGAGATGATCAGATATATCCTTAAATATCTTTCACCTTTCCATAAATTCAGTCTTAAAGTCTAGCTTGACCCATCTCTCTGTTAGTAACTTGAAATATTGCGCCAGTGCTAGTCTCTGAGATCAGATCTTTTGAATTTTAAATATTTGAATAAGAAACGGTCATAGGTGGTGCAAGATGATCTTATCAATGGCCTAGAGAATCTTAAACCTTTCCTTTTAAAATGTAGCCGTCGATCTTCTATCCTTCTCTTTATCTCTGTTCTTTTTACTTTCCATTGCCTTTGACTTTAACTCGGGTTCACTTCCTTTTAACTTTGGTTGCCCGAATCCTTCATGTCGCTAAGTCAGGGTAACATTTCTTTAACTCTAATTTTCCTTGGAGACTATGCGACCACTGTGAGATTAGATCAAGATCAGACTATCAACGCTAATTCTCATATCCTCAAGATAATATTCTATTTCCTTGCGAGACTTAGCGACCGCCATGATCTTAACCTAACTCACTTTTTACCTTGGGTTCCTTATCGATACTTGATGACTGCATAGTGTCATGATATCTTAACACTTTTATTAACCATGGTTACCTCACGAGACTCAGTGATAACCACAAGATCATCTTTGCATCGACGGTCTGGGCAAAATCTCATAAACTTTGCTGACCTTTTGACTTCCTTTGGAGACTTAGCGACTAAAATCCTTTAGCTTTACTCAACCATAATTTGAGTTACATCTGCAGGGTTACAAAATACATTAATTCATGATGTCTCATAAGCCTTTCTTAACTGTAGGCTACATTACAAGACTTAGCGACCACCACAAGATCAGATCTGGATCTGACGATCAGCACTAAATCTCGATAGCCTGAGAGAATATTCTATTTCCTTTGGAAACTACGCGACAAAGGTAATCTCATAATTGCTGAACAACATGGAATATCCCTTTTCCCTTGCATGACTAAGTGACTAAAGGTTAATTGAAATGCACACATGACTTAAAAATAACTTAAGTTGCTTGGAAAAGGTAATGAAGAAATAGAACAAGGCGAAGGCCAACTAGGGTTTATATCAAATTTGTATAGGGTTTTCGATACTTAGGCCATTTTTCATGAATTAGGATAAAATATAGGGCTTAGAAACTTGCAGAGGTCGAGGTAGAACCAAAAAATATTGCAGAATTTACAAGCTAGGCTCTACCCTTGTGGAAGCCACATTTTTCTCCACTTGTAGTTAGAATTCACATGTAATGGGAAATTTTAGGTTACAGTTATCAATCTATAATAGTGCATTCTTTTGGAATGAGCTCTTTGTTTCAAGTAAGATACTAAATTATTTTCTTAACATCCTATTGGATATCTTTAAAAGTACATGTCTATCATTTAATGATCATCTTCATTTCCTTCCTTGGTAATTTTCTTCCTTTGCATATTTTTCTAGCTTAAATATTCTGATTTACATTACACATGCAACTTTGTTTACTTGGAATTGCATATATTGAGGCTATCATTAAGGGTGTATTATATTCTATCTTTCCTTTATACTTGGGGGGTAAGATTTTTTGTATATTCTTCTCTATTTTTCTAAGGATATAGTTTCCTCAATACAGTGGCATTTCTTTATCATGTGACATTCTTTTCTTATAAATAATTAATTTTTTTGTTTTAGGATCCTCTCTTATATAAGAGGTGTGCATCCTTGATCACCACCTCTTCTTTATTTGAAAAATCATGTTCTTTATAAACACATTCTCTTACTCTATGATTCAAAGTTTTCTATCCGTCATCAAGAATCCATATTTCACCTAGCAATAGGGGGAAAAATGGGAGCCTTCTTGTTTTCCAAATCCTCTTTTTCCTGAAGACGTTATTTTTGTTCAAGAAATCCTCTTAGTTGTAGATGTCTTACTAAAAATATCTCTTCCTTTCAATGGTCTCTTCCCGAAAGCGGCATATCCTTTCACAATTATCTCTTTTCCTTAGCTCATGAGATTCATCACTCTTGGATAAGTTTATGGCGTACATTTTTGCCTAAGGATATATGCTTGTTGATAAAAGTTGGTATCCTTGTCTCTCTTTCCTTATGATGACATCTATGTTTCCACCATAAGGAGGGTGGAATATGTGTGTCCCTCTTTGTATATTTGCAGATGGTCCCTAGAATGACCATATATACAGATCCTTGGGGAAGACAATCTTTTTAATATGTTTGATCTCCTTTCAGATCCTTGAATAAGACAATTCTTTTCCACATGCCTCATCTCCTTTCAAATCCTTATGGAAGAAAATAATTTTCTAGATGCCTGATCTCCCTTTTCATATCCTTGTTGAAAAAAATTATTTTCCACATGTTTGATCTCCTAGGCCCCCCTTGAGTGCAAAAAATTTTCAAGTCTCCTCTAAGTGCAACATATTTTTTAAGCCACCCATGAGCGCAATCTTTCTCAAAGACACCTCTGTTTGCATCTCTCTCTATATGTTGGTAGAGTTGACTAAAATAACACAATTTTCTAGTCTTCAATTCTTCTTTGTCTTTTTTCGTGAATCACCTAGCACTACATAGCTAGCCTGATAGCTTGTGGGTTCATGGTCTCTCTCTCTTTTCTCTCATGGTTTTTCCAGTAGGATAGATCATGGAGTTGGCATCATCTTTTTTTCACTCTCTCCCTTTTTCCTTATGACCGCTTATGTTATTGCAATAGCTTCCAAGATATGATATTACTGGATGGGATATATTTGATCAAGGTCTCTTCACTAATTGATTTAGGGTCTTTTAGTGCTAACCCTCTTTTTCTTTCTTGTGTGTGTCTATTTTCTTTATTTTTGTTTTTGTTTGTATCCTTATGCATAAATGTTGAGTTGTGATCCTTTTTTGGGGCCTTGAGGTCCTTAATCTTAGTGATGTTCCATCTCTCTTGTTCATTTTGATCATCCTCTCTCTCATTTCTTTCTCTCATTCATATTTTCCTTTACCGCCAATATGAGCTTGCCTCATACTTCTACTAAAGTGGGGGATAAATTTATCATCCTAAAAATTAATCACTTGTTTTGTTCTCAATTTAGGATCATTTTGGGCCCACTTTAGCATGGTTCCTTTTATTGGGCTTCATATTGCACATATATGTACACTTTATTAACATATGGATCCTTGTTTCTTCCTTAATCCTTTCTAATTTGTGAAGAAATGAGGTAGGATATTATTTCTCAGCATCCTCCCCTATTTTGCTCCAGTTGCAAAATTCCCCCTTCCTTCTCTGATATTGGAATTTTCTCCCAATATTGGAATCAACTGACCTTCTGGATCCTGCAAAACTTATAGGCCATGCCCTCCAATCACAAGCAAGAACCTTTCTAGAGGGTGCAAACAAATTTTGACTACACCCCCTAGGGATGAGGTCAAAATTCAAATTTAACCCTATATTTTTTTATCCTAGATTGGTCCTTGGGTCCTATTTGTCACATTCATTGGGGTTCCTGATCTATGGTTGGCCAATGTAATTTTGTTTCTGGATGCACTATAAAAGGATCTCCCTCTTTCTTCATTTTCATATCTATGATCTATGACCTATTATATACATGCGCATATGTTCAAAATCAATCATTGAGAAAGAAATCAAGCCAAGTATTAAGCATCCAAGTGCAATTTAAAGTGGCATTCAAGTCATCAATTATTCAAGGTATCTTCCATAGATCAAGCTTCTTTCCCCATTTAGGCAAAGAAAAGTAGTTTTTTGGAATGACATTGGCATCATTTCTCCATTCCTCATTCATTGTTGATTTTTAAAAAATCTTCATAAGGTTTTATCTTGCATTATTTTCTTTTGGTTTTTGTGTGGAGTCAAAGCTATTACATCAACATTCTTGATCACATTCAAAGAGGTCAGAGTAGCTACATTGCATGATACACTTCATTTCAGATCTAATCTTTGTTACATGTCAGTAGTACTTACATCATTTCAATTCAAGGTTAATTCTCAAAAAAAGGATTTACGAATGAAATCCCCCCCTTCCAAAAACAATTTCCCTTTTTTCTGTGTGCAGAAATAGGTTTTGGGATTCGCAGAGCTAGATTCAAGCATTTTTGGGGTCATCTCAAAGATTGGAATCAGAATGTGCATAGTCACAAACAAAGGGGTGTAGTCAAGAAGTCAACTTATACATGAAAAGTTGACGTGTTCCTTAGGCTCAGAACTTCACAGTTAGGATATATAGCTGCTAGGATCCCAGATCCACAAAGGTTTCAGTATGTGGCCTCCCAATGACTTGAAATTATAGTTTCAAGTCTCATAGCATCCTAATTTATTTCAAGGTGCACAATTCCTTCTCCAATATTGTGTTTACTATTTGTCATATCATTATAAAAATAATATTTAGTTACTTTTTAGATTTATACTTGTTCTTTAATCAATTAGTCAAATCCATCAATTCCTTAATAACAGAAACAGGTGTTATCATGCTCCCTTTGCATCTAGGTTTTGCATTTTCACCCATCATATTGCATTGCGTTAATCAAGCTTGGGTATAAAGAGGTTTGTTTTGATTATTTCCCACAATGTTATAGAAATATTATGGTGAGTAATCTATACCTTAGCATTTCTCACCATTTTCCTCTATATAATTCTTCATTAGTTCTTTGAGTTGTCCATATACCTAAAAATAGGACAAATCAAATATTTCTTCTTCCCAAATAATATTTTGAAGCATTATCCTAAACCCCATTCCGTACCATCATTTTAGAGATAATATGGCATCCTTCGAATGACTTGTTTATGCATCATTTATTTATTGTAGTATATTATTTTCAAAATGCATTTTTTATCTTATTTTATTACTTTGATTTCTAATTTTATTCAAAGTACTAATAATGTTCATTTTCAATCATGTTATGGTGACTTGTCTTTTTCTATGTCCCTATATTCCTTTGACTCCTCTAGTAAAATTTCTTCTATTACAAAAGATATTTTATCGCAAGAAGATGAGATCATTGATAATTTTCTCAACGTTACTCTATCATCCCTTCATTTTAGTGCAATCCCCTCTCGAGATGGTGAATTAGTTAAGGAAAATTATTCTATCGCATCCAATCTCCCTAGGGTTGATGTTGAGAAAGATCCTTCAAATAATACTTCTACACTAAAGAGACCACCTATTCATGCACTAAAGAGACCACCTATTTATGTGACTGCATCCATTCCTTCTCTAAAGAGAGTTCTTTCTATTTGTGGTGTTCCTTCCAAAAGGAACACAGTGAATATTTTTTTGAGATTCACAAAGTCTAAGGTTCCTTCTTATAGAATGGTATACCATACTAAAAACACTTGTAGAAATAAGAAAAATATTAATAATCCAACTTCTTTACCAACTTATCAACCAAGTCTTCCTCAAGCATATAAACTTTCAATTGAAAAAAAAAGTGACTATCCTCTTATCTTACTAATTCTAATATCTCACTATAGTATTTTGTTCAAACTACATTGATTTACCAAGGTATGATTCAAGAATATCTTCAAAAAACCCTACTACCTTCTTCTACTAGGCCTATAGATGTGAATGCATTAATAGATCATTATCAAGAAGATTCCACAAATATTGTGTTCATTTTGGCAAGTGATGTTTTTGGTATGGTATGAGACACTTATGGGTTTTATTTTATGGAAACACATCTAATATATTGATCGATTAGAATGAAGTTCAGTTTTGGAGATACAGTTTTCAAAATGACTAAGTACAGAAGCACAAATACAGAGTATAATAGTATTGTTTTGGATAGCGAAGATCGAGTACGATGTTTTATGACTAGAGAGGTTAGAGGAAGATACTAAGGATTATTTATGACCTCCACCTAAGATCAATTTGGTTTTGGTGATGATTACAGAGAGTTAGAGAGATTTGAAGACATGCGTAGACAACAGAACAACATGGACTCCTGGCAAGCTAAGTTGGATTATGATTTTGGATAACCTATATTTTGGTTATGTAAGAGTGCCGACTTTTGATTTTCTCTTTACATTATTAATTCTATTTTGTATTGAGACCTGACTATGTGATAATAATTATGAGAGTCGACTTGATGATGAAATATATATATATATATATATATATATATATATGAAGAATTTTTTGTAAAGTGAATATATGCCATGATAAAAGGAAGCATATGTATGTATACAAATGGCAGATGTGAGAGAAGAGGTTGACAAAGATCATTATAGAGCTATGACTGGAACTATCTAAGCATTGAAGATTCTTGTTTTGTTCATTACTGAGAACACTTTGTAATAGAATTTTTTGTTGTAAGAGTTGTAAGCTCAGTTGGCCCCCAACAGGGTGTTGTATACCTTTAACAGGGTTTTTATTCCTTTAACAAGGAAATGCACTATGTAAAATTCAACTCCTAACAGGGCTAGTTCTCCTAATAGGGAAATTATACTTTAGTGCATGCTTGTGGGTACCATCCCCATCGTGGTTTTCCCTTGGTCAGGGTTTCCTCAAAATAAAATAATGGTGTTATGAGTTATGTGTTATTTTCTTATGTTCTTTTCATTTCAGTAAGCTTGTGGTTTATTTGGAATTCATTTAAGTTTAATTTAAAGTGTTGTAATACTGATTCACCCACCCTCTCAGTATTACTCAATCCTAAAAATTGGTATTAGAGCTATTGGCCCTTGAAAAGAAAGTTTAACAACATAAGGGAGATCAAGATGGATTCAGTAAGTTTGGAAGAGAACTTTGAAGTGACACTTGAAGACCTTGATAAAGAAAAAGAAGAAAATGGTGACTTGAGATTCAATCTAAGAAGAGCTAAGGGATTCATTAATAAATTGAAAGATCAGCTTTAAATTTCCATAAATTAGAGAAAGGATCTTATGGTTGAGATAAAAGAGGATTCAGACAATGATAATTCCGATCAGATAAAGCAACTTGAACAAGAGAATGATACTTTGAAGCTTAATAATGGATAAAGAGGTTCAACAATAAAAGGATGCTAAGAAAAAGATTAAAGAAGCCTTGAATAATGCTAATATTCTGATGGGACAAATGAATATTGACCTTGATCATTACAAAAACAAGTATCTAGAATTGGAGAAATATAATTATATTATAAAAGGTGAACTTGTTGAGACAAAGAAACACATTGAGAAACTTCACATGAGTAGCGAGTTGATCGATGGACAGAGATACAGACATAAACCTGAAGGTGATATGATTGTTTTTGGCTTCAATGAAGCTAAATGTTCTAATATTCAAGAAGATAAACCTAATACGAAGACTGATGGAGAAAAAACTATTCTTGAAGAACCTAAAGAACAAATCAGACCTTTTAGAGGTATATGTTTTGGATGTAATGAGTTTGGAAACATGAAGAGATATTGTAGAGGTAATACTCCTTTCAAATCTTTTTTTTGGTTATTATTTTAATTGTAATGTATATGGGCACAAGAAAGAAGAATGCAGAAAACCTGATCAATCTAGATACAGACAAGATTACACTAGAGAAGAATCAGCAGCTAAGATCACATGTTACAAATGTAATAACCTTGGACACATTGCAAGGAATTTTAAGTTGCAAGCTAATCAGAATAGAAGACCTCCAATATGCTACAATTGTAACAATCTAGGTCATATAGTGAAGTTTTGCAGGTATAATGGAGTAAATAATAGAAGAGTACCACCTCCTATGGATACAAAGAAGAATGACAATGATACTAGTAAGAGTCTTGCATAATACAAGAGTGATTTTGAAAAAAATTTCAAGAAAGAAGAAGATAACAATAGTGGTAAGATATGGAAAATCAAAGAGTCAAGTGAGATATTGGTTCAGGAAGAGACAGTAGATGCTACTGGATCTTCGCCTGATGTGAACACATCAACCTAAATGGTCAATCATGGCCTTAGAGGGAGCATTGGATGAAGATATATGAATATATACAACCCCTGATCTTGAGGAGTAATCTCTAGTGAGCTTAGTTATGATATGTGTAGACATCATAGAACTTATATCTTAGAGTGCAACATTGGACAATGCATATTCTATGATCACAAGATTTGTAATTAATTGGATGATATACAAAGTCATGTATTGGGTAATTTGCATTTTACACTTAATGATGAATAAAATGACATTTGAGATACCTATTTCTTCACCATTTGAAGAGAAATGACCTAATACAAGCATAGATCAGAGAGTATCAGACTATCAAACAACTATATTGCATGATTGATCAAAGTGGGAATTTGGAATTCAGTGTGATTAATGTATTTACATCATCTACTCATATAGAAGATATGGATGCACCTTTGACTTATGATGTTGTAGATTGACCTAGATACAAATTCAAGAAACATCCATTTAAGTCTTGTGAAGATGACCCTGAATGAGCATTTTCTCAAACACCACACAACGTCTTGCATGTAGAGGATATTAGGGCTTACATTCATTGCAAGTATGATATATTGGGTATTGATGAGATTTATACTAAGATGGAATACATGACTAATTATGGTAAAATGAAGAATGAATTAAAACAGATAGATGATCTAAGTATTATGAAAATATTGGACTTATATGAATTTAGCAAAGATGAATGGTTCAAAAGCTTACTTTGCAGAGTTCATGATCAATTAATCTGGATAGGAGAGCAGCCTGTAAAGATCTATAGTTAGTTGATTCATGATATAACCAGGTTAGAAAAAACTGGAGTTATCCCTGTGGCTGAGAAGCACATAAAGAAACAAGTTGAAACCCTAACACATTCTAAATGGGACAACGAGCTACGACAGTGAATGATATTTTCCTGTAGGATGTCAGACTAATTGTGATGATACTTGGATACAAATTTTACTATAGAAGTAGACTAGATTTAGTTTCTGAAGGAGTCATTATGATGGCTTACATGATGGTAAAGAAAAATGCTAAATATAACCTATGTGAAGTTCTGGCACAACAATTCTTGGAGAATGTAAAGCTAATTAAGAAGGATAAATCTAAGACTTTTATATTTGGCTAAAAACTAGTTCATATGTATATCCACATTGAGCATAATTTTCTAGGCATACACCCTAGATCATGGAGAGAAGAGATACCCACCGGTATTCAGACATCACAGAGCAACTGAAGGAAAAATAGCACATGGGTTGATGGTGAACTATTTGGCATGATCAAGATTCTTCAGAGGAAAATGAAAGAAAGATTCACAATTCCTGAAGAGTTAGTTGAGAAATACAAGGATACAATTTATTTTATGGTTGAAACTGATTATGTATGTTTTGAGGTAGTTGTACCTAGAAAGAAATGGTTTTACCCTATGGGTTATGAAGTCAGTTCATAATTTTTAACTATGAAGATTGAACATGTTCTGGCATTTGAAGTTGATACATCTGAGGAGAGATGGGGCACATATGAAGAAAAAAAAGCTAAATTCAGAGAAGAGAAGACTAGAGGTATGAGGAAAAGAAAAGTAGAAAACATTATTGATGACTATGGAGCTAAGGTCGGTTTAACTAAAGAAGAGATGGGAGAAGTAAGGAAGAAGATAAAAGAGAGATCTTCTGGGTTGGAAAGTACTGCTACTACAACCCTTCCACCTCTAGAGTTTCTGTAGGTATCAAGTCCAACTTCTACAATAATTGAGGTAACCACCCCTTCACCACCACAGAAGACATCATAGGAAGAGACATAAAATCTTGTACCTCAGAGAAACACAAGATCCACTGAACCGGATTCACCTCATAAGGAACATAGGACTGAAGGAGAAGACAAGAAAGCCAAAAAAGAGACCACAAGTGACAGACATGTATGGAAGCCTAATTTGAAGATGTTGGAGAAGGGAGCTATTGAGAAATGAAAGCTTTTTTCAGTGAACAAATACTATGACAGGTATGAGGAATCTGATAAACTAAAGATTGAAGACATAGTGGTAAATCATTTATTTGTTTTCAATAAGAATCTACTAGAGATAGAGGGAAGTATACTTGAGGAACTATATGGTAAACTGGAGATAAGAAAAAAGATAGCACTTATTGAATATGAGGCTATTGGGAATCAAGCTATTGAGAATATGTTACGAGTAGTTTGACTATAAGAGAGAGAAAGAATATTTAATGAACTCAAACCCTTGTTGAGAACTAAAGAAAGATTAGAGAAAATTATGGGCAAAAAGTATGAGGAAGTCTTAGAGGAGACTCAAAAGGAATTAGATCAAATACTTATGAGAAATATTCCTGAGAAAAATCCACCTCCTAAACCCAATATGCTTACACCTATAGGAATTGGAGAGTTCTCTAAGGTAGCTGAGGTAAGTGTTGAGAAGAGAAAAGATATCATGCAACCAGATTTCTATATTTCTGGTGTACCTGTGACTCTTGACACTTCACTTGATGAGAAGGACCCATTTGCAGTAACTATTGACAACATAATGACAGATGAAGAGGAAGAACAAAAAGAGGTAAAAATGAGCCTGACACATCTACTAATCTATTGTTGGCAAGTAAGGATAAAAATTTAAGTACTGATGTTGATATTATGGATGAGGATGAATTGATGATACTATCTTTAATCGCATTCAAAAAAGTAAAAGAAAGATCTGAGAAGAGAGGAGATAAGAAGACTAAGGTAATTATTAGAGAAGTTAATACTGTGAAAAAACTACTCCCAGTACTTATTATTTTTCAAGGAAAGGATGAAGTAGAGAATCTGAGTTTGG
The DNA here is from genome assembly GCA_018584345.1 of Thuja plicata. Lineage (NCBI taxonomy): Eukaryota > Viridiplantae > Streptophyta > Pinopsida > Cupressales > Cupressaceae > Thuja > Thuja plicata. Next base: position 569,787 of record MU224728.1, on the reverse strand, counting down.
CACTAGATGATTTTGATAGTCACTATGAGTCTTTAGTGAAGATTGTTGGAGAGAAGGCAGAGAAGAGTTATCAAGAGAAGAAGTTGAAGGAAGTTTTCTAGTATATTTCATGGGACTTGGGCATTCTGAGATAAGCTACATCAAAGGCTAGAAGATGTGTCACACATGGAAGGATTCTATTCAGCTACTGCATGAACCTTATTAGACACATTCAGAATGTTGAAGATATTATTAAAAAGGACAGGGCAACTATGAATAGCATGATGGATAGTTGTGAGACCTCCTCACAATATTTAATAGAGATGGAAAGAGAGGTGACAAGGATTCTTGAAAAATTGAATGTATTGGATATATAGAAAGGGAGAGTGATATCAAGATCTAGTTTGTTGAAGATCCTAATCACTCCTAAGCTATCAATTCTTGAAGCTCATCTATTTGACATGGAGAAGGTCGTAGATTAATTGAATAACTCTATGCCTACATAGTTAAAAGAAGAGACATCATCCTATGCACTGAATGGACTAATTCATGTTATTCAGTTATTGGTAGAGTCATGGAGTGCAGAAGTGAAGATCTTAGAAGATTCCTTTCAAGATATCCTGAAACTGGTGAGCAAGCACTAATTCTACATTTTTGTAAATTTTGGATGCACCTTTTCCACTTTTTTCAAAGGGGGAGAAGAGAATAAAAATTAATTAAGGAGAAAAGAAATATATATATATATATATATATATATATATATTTAAAGAGAAAAAGAAGAAACAATGAGTTGGGACACTTAGTCATTTTTTGCTAAGTGTTGTCATCAATGCCAAAGGGAGAGATTATTGGAAAGTGATATTTTTGGTATGTTATGAGACACTTATGGGTTTTCATTTATGGCAACACATCTGATATATTGATCGATTGGAATGAATTTTAGTTTTGGAGATGTAGTCTTCAAAATGACTAAGTACAGAAGAAAAAATACAGAGTATAACAATATTGTTTTGGATAGAGAAGATTGAGTACGATGTTTTATGACTAGAGAGATTAGAGGAAGATACTATGGAGTATGTATGACCTGTTAGAGTACATAGTTATCTTCACTTATTAATTATATCATGTTGATATTAATTATTAAGTTAGTCATACTCTATTTTTCACTTAAGCTTTCTCTTAGGTTATCATTTGTTTTTGCATGCTCTCTGAATACATTTGAGCTCTCACTTTTTGAGCACAGAAGGGTTTCTGCTTTTTCTATCATTAGCTTCATTCTTTGCAACAAGTATTTTTCATGCAGGTGTTCTTCGCAAGCTGTGAAGTTGGATTTCTCAACTTCTACATGGTATCAGAGCCACCCTGATGCTGCCTGGGTTGAAGTTTTTTTGAAGCCGTGATTCGAAGATGACAGCCACAACCTCTCTAGGGTTTTTTTGTCATTTCTAAGGAGGTGCTATTTTTTGGAGCTATTTGAGACAAAATAGACTCCACCATCGTGCTCAGAAGGCCTAGGAGAGTCAAAATACATATAAAGTTTGATATATTTGGTCACAGTGACCTCTGGAGAAATTTTTTGGCCTATTAGGTTCGTACGGCACAAAAATTGAGTCGAAAACAAAAACTAATTAAAAAAAATGCATATTTTTTTAGATTTTTGGGGCTGCTAGAGTGCGCTGCCACCGCGCTACCCCAGCACCACCACTGCGCTGCTTGCGCACTGCCCCCGACCCGCGCACCATCGAGACCCGCCATCACCACCGCGCCGCCCGGCCGCCACCGCCGCTCCGCCCGGCCGCCTCTGCCGCCCAGCCCGACCGCCACCTCTGCTGACGCCACTGCCAACCAGCCACCTCCACCTAGCCAGACATCCTATGATGGCCATACGACCATCAATATTATTTGCGGGACTATGTTTTTCCAGTGACCCTGACTTTTGGGGTTACCTGTGCTTTTTTGGCTGTACAGGGCTCATACAGACTCAGATTTTTGACTTCTATATATCGTCAGAAAGCTATTTCTAAGCCCATCACTCTTATCTAGGTCTCATTTTCTCATTTTTCCATTTTCTTACCTGATTTTTCAGTCAAAGACGCACCTTCTTTTGTGCTCTTATTCTACTTCAAAAACTTAGGTTTTTCTCTGATTCTTTGTTCTTTTTTCTTCATCTTGTGGTATACGGGAGTTAGTTTGATAGTTTGTGGGGGGGTGCATATTTATTTCTACATTTTCAATTTAGAGAGACCCTTCTACTTTTGTCTTATTCTCTCAATGTCAGACACATCCATTGTCATTCTGACTCCACATAACTACCACACATGGAAGCCCTAAATGACCAGACTCCTCATGTCATGAGGTTTATGGTCCTACCTGGATATAGTTCAACCAGTTCTATAGAGGCCTTATGAGGCTCTTATGCACAGAAATATAATGGATGAGGCAATGAGCCCCATTGCCATGAATATTTTAGATGGGTTGTTGTTCCACCTAGATGGTCTGACCACACCCAGGGATATGTGGGACAAGTTTTCCACCTTATTTGGCACAATGAATCAGTTTAGGGTTCTCCAGATATATGCAGAGTTCACCTCCTTGGTACCTGAATCATTCACCAGCATTGAGGACTTCCTAATGAAGTTCAAGTATCTTTGATCTATTTTACAGGTTGCTGGAAAGATGCAGTCAGATGATGAGTGTATCTTCCTGATACTCTCAAAGCTTCGTGGCCCTTATCAGATTTTCACTTCCACCTTCTACTCCACTATGGAGGCACTGGGTGCACGGCATGTTATGCCCTTTTTTGAGACCTTCTGTGACAGATTAACTCGTGAGCAGTCCAAGATCAGTCAGATGGATTCTCTTATAGGTTCATAGTCACAGGCATTTCTTGCCAAGTCATCTCAGGGTACACAGAAGCCAAAGCTGAAGTAGATATCTAATTCCTCTTCTCAGCACTTCACTAGCCCACCTTCTTCTTCTAAGAAGGAGAAACAGAAGACTCAGAACCCTACATGTTCCTATTGTTAGAAGGGGTCCCATGATGAGTCAGTGTATTCAGAAGGGATTTGATGGCTATGAGAAACAGATTGTAGATTTGCATGCTCTCCTTCAGAAGAGCACTATTTCCTCTCCATCCTCTTCCGCCTCATAGGGGTCTGCTTTCCAGTCTTCTACCTCATCTTTGACATCTGGACAGGATTTTGGACAGGGTCATGCATTACAGGATTCCATTGCATCCCCTTCATAGGTCCCTTGGATACTTGATTCTGGTGCTTCTCACCATATGGCATCTTCTCCGAAGATCTTCTCTTCCATTGAGGTTTCTCCTATTCCCCACATTCTCATGGGGAATAACACTATTATGCCAGTCTGTGGGAAAGGTTCTATACACATTCAATGATGTATTGTATGTTCCATCTCTGTCTGCAAACCTTCTCTTGATTTACTAGATTACACACAGTGGATCATGGAAGACAATTGAGTTCACACCAGTTTCAGTCTTCATTCGGGATAATGCGATAGGTGGCATTGTTGCTACAGGGACAGTTGATCGTTCCACCCATCTCTACACATTCACACATTTTGGTCTACCATCTCCATTATCGGAGCACAGCTCTCCTCTTCCACGAGAGCATCATGTGGTGCAGTCAGGTCACTTGAACCTCTATGTAGTTCCTGAGACTCCTGCTATGACTACCACACCACATCTTATTGAGGTTTCTTCTCTTCAGCAGGACTCTTCTTCAGCACTGCTAGACCCTGCAGCTCCATTTATCGAGCCACCAAGTGTAGTTGTTGAGGATTATATAGAGGACACTCATCTCCGCTCTCATGACAGTGTCAGCACACCTGTCATACAACTTGGATTGGGGATTCCATTTCAAGATCCTCATGTCTACTCCTTTGAGCATAAGCTCGGTCTTCTACTGACACACTATCTCTCGAGATTACCTCTTCACTGCTCACTATATTTCACTCCTTTGCATTGGAGTCACAGTGGTTTGTTCATTGATTCAGGGGTTCTTTCATTCTGGGGGGGCTTTGGAGCCTTGACCCTCTCTCACGGGGGGGTTAGCAACATGCATTGTACTAATGGATTTGAGAGTCTCTTGAAGTCATTCCTTGTCTTTTTCTTGCTTTTTATATCTCTTTTTGGAGAGGATTTTTTCCCACTGGGTTTTCTCCTTTGTCTCCAGTTTACAGAGATTTCCTTGTTTGGGTACCTGATCAGGCCTTATTGTCGGGACCCTCTTTTCCTACTTTCATATTTGTGCTAGGTTTTCTTACCTCCTGAGCTTCACTTAAGGGGGGGTGTTAGAGTACATAGTTATCTTTTCTTATTAATTATATCATGTTGATATTAATTATTAAGTTAGTCATACTTTATTTTTCACTTAAGCTTTCTCTTAGGTTAGCTTTTTTCCCTTTTTAGGGTTTCATTCACCTTTAAGGTTGAATTCTTGTATTTATTTTTGCATGCTCTCTGTATACATTTGAGCTCTCACTTTTAGAGCATAGAAGGTGTTGGTTGTATTTCCTATTTTTTCTAGTTCTCTTGGTTCCTTGTCTTTCTCTCTAGGTTATGATGTGCTCAATTCAGCTATCTCTCATTCATCATGCCCTTACCTCTGTCAAGTTTTAGGTTTTCAAGTCTAAACTTTTCTCATTATGCAAAAACCCTGAAAATCCTAGGCTATCCAAGTATTAAAAGATGAATTTAAACCCTAGGTCATGCCTTATGTTTCAGCATTACTTTTTCATTCACTAAAGGCATGTGTTTTAAGTTAAGTCGTCTCGTCGCGTTACCCCAGCCGAATATTCCATTTGTCTTCCTGACTTTTCTTTTTTCTTGTGTCGCGTAGTCTTGTTTAACTTCTGAATATTCCTTTAGCATTCTGAGACTTAGAAATTTCTTTCAGTCAGGTAGTCGCAAGATATCCATGTTATAAGGGTAAGTGCAAGAAGTTGAGTGCCAATTCCGCGGAAGTCTTGAGGGCTTGAAAACTACCGCTAGAAACGGGCACCCATTTTGAAAAAAATGGGCACCCGTCTTAGGCTCGGACACTCGATCCAAAATTCAAAAAATGGGTACCCATTTTTTTCAAAACGGGTGCCCGTTTTTGAAATTTTTTTTTTTTTTTTTTTTTAAATCATTTTTTTATGCCGATTTATTACATTTAAGAAATG
>MU224728.1:500658-535971 GCA_018584345.1 Thuja plicata | reverse complement strand
TTAATAATTAATAAAAGAATTAATTATTATTGCACCTAAGAGAAAGCTTAAGCACTAAAGAGTAATAACTTAATTAATTAAATCAACATGATTTAATTAATAAGAAAACTAATGATTACTCTAACAGTTTGATATGAAAGATATTGTGTCTCGATCGTAGGCAACATGGTTTCTCAGTAGGTTGGGGAGCTATCCTAGGGATTATTGTCAGAGATCATAATATGTATGTGTGAGTTACATTTATGCTTTCCCACATGTACTATCATATTTTTTATGTGGCTTACCAGGCAGGTAATTAGATTGGTTGCAAGGTTACATTGCTCTAGATTTGGGAGTGGGAGCATGTTATAATGTGCCTGACCATTTATTGCACATGATTTACCAGAAGGGAGACCTTATGTCTTCTTGTATGAGGGAGCTATCATCCAGTTTCATTTATGTCACATTATGTATTGGAGGTAGTAGCTAGATATGTTTCCATATTTCATTTTCAAGCATTACAAATTTTGTCCTGTATGGGATGGAGAGGATGCACATTTTCCCTTCTCTCAACAGAGGAGATTCCTTATTGGGCCTACTACTAAACATGCACACATGATTGACTTTCAAAACACTTATAGGGTGTTGTGGCCATTTGGTGAGTGACATGATGTGACACTCCTGCGCTTACTATGTGCATCAATCGAGGGATACAAATGTGTGGGATCCTATGATTCCCACTCATGTAGGTCAAAAAAAGTTTGAGGGACTTCGGATTGTGCTATGGACATGGCAGTCCATCCCTATTGATGTATGTATGATTTTTTATTTCAGTTATTTCCTTTGAGATATACACTGCATATGGTTTATATATCATGATGGTTATTGATTTTTTTATCACTTTGTAGTGGCAAGCATGACACCTCAGTTTGATGCTTGATGGGTGGAGCATCATCATGTACCTTTGACTGATATTACCTATCCAATTGTTGGGGTTAACATGAGGAGACATATGCAAAGGAAAGGAGACAAAGGACATGGTCAAGGAGAGAGGGGTCATGGTTAGGGTAGAGGTCGAGAGAAAGGCTAAAGAGGAGATAGGTGTCAAGGAGGAGGCAGAGTCCGAGGAGGAGGAGATGATGAGGATAAAGGAGATGATGATGGGATGGGTAGAGGAAGTTTTAAGGATGCTAGGAGGGTTGTTAGGAGAGCTCTAGGGAGATCTAGTGGGAGAGGGAGGGTTGGATTGAATGTATCTTTAGAGGGGGAGGGAGAGGAGGAGGAGGTACCATAACTTGTGATGAGGGTGCAGAGATAGACTGAGGAAATTCTTGCTGAGAGAGATGAGGTGGGGGAGGTGAGAGATAAGGAGATGGAAGAGGTGACAGAGATTCAATCTAGATCCTCAAGATCTAGTAATTGCAACACTAGTGGGAGTGATTGCAGTAGTAAGAGAAGAGGAGAGGAGGAGGGTGAGATGGATGTGGAGAGTGGAGGCTATGAGGAGGAGATGACAGAGGTTCAAAGACTCACTCAAGAGGTTGAGGAGATTACTCGTAGACTAGAGAAACATGAGACAACCATAGAGGATAGAGAGACGGGCTCACATAGAGGTGAGAGCCTACTTAGATAGTGTACATGACCTATCTCTTAGGGATTCCTTAGATCATTTATGAAGGATAGGGTAGGAGACACAAAGAGAGATAGAGTATTGGCATAGGTATTATGAGGATGTCATTCCTTCAGCTCAGCGTGTTCCTAGTTATACTGCTTCTTAGAGATCTAGTAGGTCACAACAGTCACAGAGTAGTGGTGTAGTAGCATAGCCATCTCGATCTCATCAGGATGTCCTAGAGGATCCCACACAACAACATTGGATAGGATCACAGATGTCACCCCTTTGCGATCCTGGAGGTGAGGGTGGGGTGGAAATTTTTGACACTTTGTTTATAGCATTGTATCATTTTGAATAGATATTTCATACACTATATTGATTTTTGATTGACTTGAGAGCTCCCATTGTACTCAGACACATGAGATATATGATATGAATTTTTTTTGCAGTAGTTATGCCTTTTTTAATTTATGATATGATTCTATATGATGATGCAACTTTACATGATGATTATGATTATATGCATTCTATGTGATGATCTTAATTTTTATTATGCAGACTCCTTGACGTATGATGTTTAATTTTCCTATGATGTTGACACATGTACTTATGGATGCATGATGCCTTATCATGATTATCTATTTCTATATGAAACATGATGTTTGTGCAATTCTATATGAGTTCTATGATGTGACAGATGCATTGTCTATATGACCTACCATGTATGATTTATGCACTTTTTTTCCTTTTCTTACACAATAAATGAATACAAACCTAAAATGAACAATGTTTCTGTGTACATGCAAGTAAAAGCATAATAATTTGTCACCCTTTTACAAAGGAAAAGGTTAACATCACCAAAAATTTAAAATTTCAAGGGCATAAAAGTCACATTTCTGTTGAGAATTTGAAGATGATGTAAATTGATGAAATGTGTGAAATAGGATGAATTTAATGCCTATATTTTTTAAAAAAAAATTGAGCAAAAAATAATATGTTTTTTGAATTTTTAGGTCTATTTTTCATTTCCTGAAAAATAATGCAAATCGGGGAGTTTACTTCCTGCCAAATTATTGTAACTAAAACATTGTTTTTTCCTCCAATTTCAGAATATGTTTTAGATGACATGTATAACTAGTGCAAAAAAAAATAAAGAAGTATTTTCTATCTATAGTTTTCCCGTTATATGTATTCAAAGTTGAACTTGCCTGAAATCAACGGTTTTTGTCTCCCACCACTTTTCCCCTATCAAAACTATACCAAAAACCAAATAAATTACTTATTATTTAAGAGGACTCTCTTCTCTAGTGTTTTCTATGATTTTAAAAAATTTCTGAATTGATTTAGCATTTTTTATATTTTCTGAATCAACAAATTCTCAAAGATTTATATACCTACTTGTATTTTATAGTAAATTTGTTCAATGATTTTTTGTCGAAACAATATAAAATTTACATGTCAAGAATCTTTGTTCTGAGATCTACTAAAGGGTACTTTTAGTTTTTTGAGATTTTCTATTTTGAGTAGATAATGGAATGGCAGAAATGAAAACTTCTAGATTTTTTGTGTTTTTGGAGGTTTGGTTGCCAACATGGCATGCCACCTAGGTAGACTCAGTCGAGTCCTACCGGCACTCGCATTGGCTCACATAGGAGCCTACTGGGCCATGTAGGTGCCATTTGGTGTCGCGTGATGCCTACATAGACTCAGTCATGTTAGACTTGATTGAGTCTAACTAGGTCGAGTCTAACTAGGCCGAGTCAATCAAGTTAGCTTAAAAGGTGACAATTTATTATGCTTTTACCCATGCACGTGTTAGTTTAAAGAAAATTAGTAAGAAATAAAAATTTCATTTTTATCAACATAATTGATGTGACCAAATCCTTGCTAGAATTTTTTTTCAACGTTTATTCATCATTGCACCTTATTTGAAAATAAACAGATACATATGCACCCATATATTGAACACTTGGATACCACTACTACCTCTGATTACAAAAAGATAGTAACAGACTAGGAATGTTCAATTTTTTTCTAAGGATAGCTCAGATCGTGGAAATGTGTAGTTGCTAGATGTATGATAGCTCTTATCACATTTATCCTAAACCATCCTTGCCCCAAAATCAAATTAAAAAACTCCACAAACAACAAACAAAGAAAACAATATTATAACCCATCATAGCCACTCTCACCACTCAGTGGTATGCTTGAGGAGAACAAGAATATGATTGTTAAAGACAAATAGATAACAGACTCACATGAATGAACTAGCCAGCAACCTTATTGTTCCTTGATTCATTTTGTTTTGACATTTAATTGTGAATGTGTCTTGTTTAAGAAATGGACTACCCATATATGACTGATTTGTCTAGTTTCAAGTGTATCCATCACTGTATAATAAAATTGATTGATTTGACTTGATTGGTTGACCAATTGATGATAGATCAGATTATTGATAAAGATGACTCTTTTGATTTCATTTCCAATTTATGAATCTCAGTGTTTTGATTTTGATTTGATGCTTGATCGTCGCTTTCTACTTGATTTTATTGTAGGATTTTGATATGTTTTGATTTTTTTGGTTGCTTGGGTTCATCAAGATATTTTATGATGTTTTTCTCATTTTTTCAAGATTCTTTCAGGACTTTTTTCTCATTTAATATATTTGTTTAGGATATTTTCCTCTTTTTATTGAATTTTTGAGGACATTTTTCTCTTTTTATGGATTTTTCTTTGGACTTTATGTTCTTTTCAGGGATTTTTCCATGACATTTTTCTCTTTTAGGGATTTTTTTAGGACATATTTAGATTTCCTCCAGTCTGGTGAACCATCATGGACCAAAGAGAGGGTGAATTCTCAGGGAGATGGCACTTATTAGGCTTCATTCTTGGGAAGCTTAGTTATTATGCATTCAATAAGTGCGAGCTAATAATTTGAGTTCATTGATGGCAAAGCGGGATTTCAACACTTGGCACCTATTTGCTAGGTTTTCACCAAGGTACCTACCCAATAGCATCTATTTACTAGGTTTTCACCAAAGGGTGATTGTGTTTCTCTTTAATTTTTTTTGTATTTTAAATTTTTTTGTTGTTGTTTCCAAGGCATTTATTTTCCAGGTTTTCACCAATGTAAATTTAATATTTTTTTTAATTTTTTTGGATTTTTCAGGATCATATATGATATATCCACTTGGCCTTGGGATATCAGGCATAGAAAATTTTTAGGTGTATGTTGTTGATATAGCTAGGGAGTTGATCTCCTTCGTAAGAAGCTTGATGATATGCCCCATTGTCACATGATTTGATAGCAACATGTGGTTGTAAGACCAGAAAAAGGCATGAGAAGCATATCAAGGAAACCATAAGACCCTAAAGACATGGAAACCTATCTGATCTGTCATGAAAACCATTTGAAATGAAATAATAACATAAAGCATGAAAACACTTAAAACTCCCTTCAAATGTAGCTCCCATATCCTCCTTTCTTCTCCATGAAATGGATTATGTGTTTCTCTTTTGTCAATGAAAAACTTGCACAAATATTGAAAACCCTAAATTGAAAGAGAGAATACTAGGAGATAGTGGTTCTTAAAATTAAATGAGAAGAATGCATCTCAATTTATAGAAAATGAGAGGCAATTAGGTGAATATTGAATAGAATCAATGCATAATGAAGGGAAAGGTAGGTAGGATATTTGGAAGCATGATATGGGGGAAAATGAATGAAGGAGATATTGAAGATATTAAAGATATTGAAGAAGCACCTTAATAGGGATGTGAATCCTCCATTAAGGGATATGACAATTACGTGAGATTAGGAGGATTTAATCAATTAATAAATCAATATTCCACACAAATATAAATTAATATTTATGAAATTATAAAATCCCATAAATTTGAATTAGACAATTAATTAATTAATTATGAAGACTTAGGAAAAGGGGATAAATAAAGTCAATTTATTTATTCAATTAGGACATAGGGATAAACTATAGGTTATTCATCCCAAGAGGATATATTAGTGAATTATTGACCAAATTGAAGGCATTAATACATATTTGTTTTTATTTTGATAATATTGATAAGGATTAGGATCAATTCTGATGATTCTAGAATAGTTTAGGAAATCATGAGGCATCGATGAGCTTTGACAATACTCTCACCATAATGATCGGAAATGATATAATGGCATAAATGAACTTGGATGAAACTAAAGGAAAAATAAAGATAAGGAGACATCGATGAACTTGGACAATGCTCCTAAAATGTGAAAGTGACAGCAAGGCGTCGATGAAATTTGACAATGCTCTCAAAATGATGAATATCATCGATGAACTTTGACAATGCCAGAGGATTGATTGAAAGAGATTGATAAGACATTTATATGAGTTTTAAATTGAATGAGTTTGGAATGATCTTGGATTGATTTAGGAAGATGATCAATTTGGCCAAAATGAGAGAAATGTTAGTAATTAATTACATGGGAGAATGGCACAATATTAGTAAATGATAAAGATCAAACACACAATATATAATACATGTTAAAAAGGGGGCATAGGAAATGAAACATTTTTAGGTGTCTACATTTTTACCCTCTTTGAGACAATGTGATTATGAGAGTTGGCTCAAAGGAAAATTAAGAATCATGCCCCAGTGGATCGACGGGATGGAAGTAGGATGACCCCTCAGAAAATTGGGCAGAAATTGATATGAGGACAATTTTTTGAAAAGAAAGATGATTGATTGAAGAAATGTTAGGAGAAAGAAGAAATTAGACAAAGAAATGTCAGTAAGATAGAAAGATTTTGGCTTTGATAAGTGCAATTATATCATAAGAGCTTATTTTGATATTGCAAAACCGGATGCGGCACATCATGGCACAAAAGCCAGAGCGAGAAAGTCATCCTATTGCGTAAATAAACACAATGTAGACAAAGGATGATCTTCTCCGTCTCGAAGCATATAGCAGACATGCCCCAAAATTTTATGAGATCATCAAATAGGCAGAAAATAAATCAAAAAAAGACTGGTCATGAACCATCCCGGTTACTCTCATAAGTTTAGATAATATCATCGAGTAGCATAGGAACATGATCAAAAAAGAAAATAAAAGGTAAAACACTCACTGAAACAATGTGAGCCAACAACCATTCTGATCTTTTGTTACTTGCATTAAATGTTCTTTGATGGATAGCTTAGTTTGGAAATTGACTGATTGGATAATTTATTGAGAAATTGGACTGATTGATTGGTAGTAAAGATTGAAAGATTGAATAGGTCCAACTAGATTGGATGTTGAGTCACAATGATCCAGATTGCATTTGTGAGAACATGATTTCGTTAAGCACGGGATGATGAATTTGTCACTGATGTCTGCAAAACATGATGATCGTTTGGCAAAAGAAAGACAAGTATCTACAAATTTATTGCAGATTTTCAAGAAGCTTTCTCAATTTTTAGGATTTTTGAGATATTTGAATTTTTTGTGATCTTTTTTCAAGACTTTTTACAATTTTTAATATTTTTTAGCATCATATTTGATTTTTTAGGGTCTTTTTCAGGATCGTATTTAATTTTTAGAAAAAAAAACTTAGGACATTTTTTTATTTTTAGAGATTTTTTTTCAGGATCGTATTTGATTTTTTTGGAATTTTTTGAAATTGCCCCCAGTGTCTAGCAAGGCAGGGACATTGTCAAAGGGGAAATGGACTAGTAGATGGACAAAGGCCAAGGGTCACTTATATGAGATCTGTTTAGGTGCCAAGGACTATCCAAGAAATGGGATAACAATTTTTGTGCCAAGCGGAGGGACCGGTTAATAAAATGATAGGGTAATGAAATGGTGCACTCAATGGCATGTAGGGAATGGACATGTCAAGAGGTTTGTTGGAAAAACATGTTTTTGCATTTAATGTCCTTATTTTCATAAAGACCAAGATAGGGAGTTTGGATTGGGAAAATGTAAGAATAATGAAAGGATATGGGCAGGGTATGTAGGATCAATCAGGGATAATGGGAAGGGATATGGAATGTGGATAAAAGGTTGCGATAGGATAGGCAATGTAGACCAAATGGATCAAGACAATGTAAAGTAGATAGGACATGTGATGCTTCAAGGAAGTTTGTGTAAAGGTCAAAGTTGGGGAAAAGGGGATAGGATAATGGATATGAGAGGCATAGGATCATGGAGGACATGCTGGGGATAATGGAGGATAACACCAATGAAATCTGCCCCAAGTATAGACTGCAAGAAGTTTATAGAATTACACATCATGCCTGTTTGCCAGGTTTTAATCATGGTACTTTCCCAAAGTGCCTATTTGCCAGGTTTTTACTATTGGATGAAATTATTTCTCTTAATTTCTTTTTTTTGTGTTACCAAGATGCCTCTTTGCTAGGTTTTCATTAAGGCAACTTTTTATTTTCTTTTTCTTTTCTTTTTTTTTCATTTTTTCATTTTTTTTTCTTTTTTTTTATTTTCTGACTTATTGACTTTTTGGAAAAAAAATTGGATGCATAAAATGACATGGACGGAGGACCCAAGCATCTTTCTCTTTGAAATGTTCTTTTGAAAGATATTTCACAAAGACGTTGATAGGGTAATGACAAAGGGATATGAGGTAAATTATTGGATAAGGATGGGACAAGCTTTATGCAAAGGATTGGATAGGTTGGATGAAAGGTTGGAAAATAGGTGTTGGATGATGGAGGGAGTGAAATAAGGATGGATGTTGAATGGATGGAAATGGGTGAAAGAACAAAATTGACACACACCTTGAGGGGTGGAGTGATGGAGAAAAAAGAGATTTTGGAGTTTGAAGGATTAATGAAGGAATGGATATGGATTTTGGGACACAAGGACCCAAAATGAATTTGGAAGATGGAAGACATTTAGATGGAGAGATAGCAACTTTGGATGCCAATTTGGACTTTTCTTTGGGACTCTGTGCTTCAAGGAGCTTCTTGTGAATCCACATGCTTTTTGATTTTTCATTATTTTGTAGGTCCTTAGAATGCACTGATTTCATAAGAGATTTAGGAAACCATATGCCTTTTGACTTTATTTTTTCTCAATGGGCGTTTGTGGCCATTTGGAATTTTCTTTTAGGATCACATTTGTGTTTTTTTGTACATGTCAATTATATTGGACATGTTGATCCTTGATAGCATATGGATTTCTTGATTTGTGCATTTTATTCATGGCATCCAAATTTCTTTGAAAGGGAATGGAATTCATGGATGGAGAGGAATTGTATGGAGGCATTTTGGATGGATGGAAGGTTCTCCATGGTGTATACCTTTGCTGACTTGCATGTGGGAAAGGGTAAGGGGATTGTGAGCTAGTGGAGGGAGGAATATATGGACCTAAGATGGAAGGAAGGGTTGAAGGGGGAGGTATACATTTAGGTTTGGATTTTGAAGAGATACCAACGCCTTGAGATGTAGATTTATTATTAAGACCATGGACATGAAATTTTTCTTTGACATAGAAGGGTTGTAATATATCTTTGGCATGAAGGTCTAACCCTTTGACTTGATAATGCTTGCTTTGACTAGTAGGATACTTTCTACAAGATGCGAGTCCATTATTATGAGGTGTTTATGATATGGAAGGACTTATAGGACTATGAGGTGGAATAGACTCAATAGAACTGGGGGAACCCATTTGAAGTGTAAGGGGTTCATGAACAACTTGCATACATGTGCTTGGATCACAAGGGGGATTTAAAGGATTAGGGAAAGGAGAAGAATAGATGGATGGATCTTGAGGAGGATCTGGAGGAATAATGGGATCTTTTGGGGGATCCAAAGGGATGATGGGATCTTTTGGAAGACATGAAGGTGAAGGGAAACCTTGATCTTGAATTGGAAAAGGATCTTGGGAAGAAATGAAAGGGAGGTCATGATCTTTCTTAGGAAGTGGAAGGTCGATGGGAGTTGGAAGGAGACTTTGGTCTTGAGCTAGAAGGGGATCATATTGGATAGGGGGAATAAGGATAGTGGGATCCTGATGAGACTCAAGGGAAATGGGATCTTGGTCAAGAATTGGGGAGGATTGGTCATCATTGGGATCTTGATCTTGATATTTGTTTAGACATGTTTCTTCGTGCTTTGTATCATCCTCTTGATATGTGTAAAGGAGAAAATGATATTAATAGAATAAGAGTGTTTTGATACTCAAATCACTTCTCACCTTACATTTAATGTTTAGAGTGGAGGGATAAATAAGGCATTCCCCTTTATTCTCAAATGAACAAAGGAAGGATCCAAATTGATCAACCCAAAAAGGATCAATGCATAAATAAATCAATCTATTGGAAATAAGTATAAAGAAGGAGATCCTAGGTTTCCCTCATAAAATGTGTGTGAATGAATGTAAATGTGTGATAGATTTAGAATGATTAAGGATTTGAATTGAAATGGATAGGAGAAATACACTAACCTTGAAATATTGCAGATCCAAAGAATGTTGTTTTCTGAGGTCTGTAGCCTATTTTTGGAAAATCTAAAGCCTGATCCAGAACAGAAACGCAGAGACGGACAAAAGCCAGAAATATTTTCCCGATTTGACACTGTCCTCAAAAAAATGTCAACCTTGACCCAATAATCTCACCTCTGACCCAATAATCTTGACCTTGACCTGCACATGTATTGACAGAAAATCTGTTCACAGATCCCAAAAGTTGGTTGAAAAGGGTATCCAGATTTGCCCTCAACTCTGTAGTCCTAAACCTGTACCTATAAGAAAAAGAGGTTTGTTTTTTGGGGGGGAGGGGTTTTCCTTATTCAAAACCCAATTTACGAATTAAAATTGAAATCAATAAAGTATATAATGCTAGCAAGTAGTAGAATTGAATCTAAGAATGAAGCTATGATATTGAATAGGTATGCCAATGTAATGCAAATGTAAGCAAGTATGTAAATATGAAAGCTTGGAATCAATAGAAACCATAAAAATCCATGATTGTATGCTTGGAATCCACCTTGAAGAGAATGAATAATTCTTGAGGATGCACAAAGGATCTTGAAGGAAGATCACACCACTATGATGGCTAGATCTAGGGTTTGAATGATGAATCTTGAATGCTTGAACCAAATCACTTCAAAGGCTTGAGAGCTTGAATCCTTGATCTTCAATGGAGAAATTTAATGCTTGAGAGGAAGAATTGAACACCTTGAAATCTTGGAAACATGTAGAAAAATGGATGCTTGAAATTTTTTCTTGATTTCACTTGGAGAGAATTAGAATTGCCTCTTGTGTCTTAGAGCTTGATGGTTAGAGAAAATGAGAGGAGAAAACTTCATTTTATATGAAACTAGGGAAAAATATTCTAGAGAGGCTGAAATAGAGGAATTAAATTCCCATTAGACCAATTCCCCTAGAAGAGGACCTATATTAAATATAATTTAAGATTTTCTACTTCATAACCCAAATCAGTTGACCTGGAAGCGGGAAAATGAATTTTTGATGACCTCCGGCAGCCGACAAGCTTCCAAATTTGAAAGGGGGACCCAAGTCAAGGTTGAGGTTGACCCTGACCTAGGTCAAGGTTGAGGTCTACCTTGACCCAGGGGGTCAGAACCCTTGGAAAATATGCCAGGTGGAATAGAAGGTGCCCAAAGAGGCCCAATAAGGATCCTAAACAGGCACAAAAGTAGGGGATGATGCAAAAATGAGGGGATGATATGATGGTGGTAAAAAAAATCCCCTAAGGAGGGATAAAATTTCTTAACATGTAAGTGCTTCTATTTTAATATGATACATTAAGCCCCCACTTTAGCGGAAGTATGGAAATCGAACATGCTTTCGGTAAAGTTAGAAGAAAGACTCTGGTGGATTGCAATGAGGTAGAACATCACTAATTTAAGGACATGAGCCCCTAGACCAAGGTTTCTAACTCAACATACATGCATAAAAGATATGAAAAATAAAGAGAAATCAATCATAGAAACATATATGGTTACATAAGAAAGAGAAGAGAAACACTATAGATAACATAGCTTCATGGTCTAATCCTACTAGCATGAAAGTGAAAGAGAGAAAATAGAAAGTGATTACCTTGCCTAGTAAGATGCCCACCTTACCATGGATCACCAAGGATGGATAGCCCAATAGGTTCACCCATAAACTATGCTTGTAATTGTAATGCGTCTTCTAATGGCTTTTAAAATATCCATAGATCCACATTCTTGTATCACTATGGAAAATATAAAATGCATGTCCATTCAGGATTTAGCAACTTATGTGCATTACCTTCCAGGGATTTATCATATTAAAAATTTAAAAGGGTGTGTATCTCTTCAGGGTTTAGCAACTTATGTGCATTACCTTCCGAGGATTTAGCAAAAATAAAAGTAAAAATGTGTGTCCCTTTAGGATTTAGAAACTTATGTGTGTTACCTTCCGAGGATTTAGCATGTCACAAAATGTAAATTAATGTAAAATATAGTACAAGGGAAACCCTATATATACCCCCCTCCTTATCACTACTACCTACTAGGCTTGATAAGGAAGAGAAAGAGGATACCTACTTCACAAGGTAAGGAGATATCTAGCTTAACAACAATGTATACCATATTCTTAGCGAAGAGTCCTAACCCTTACATCCAAGAGCATAGATAATCATGGAATGGATATGTCACTTATGGAAAAAGGATCCTCAAAGAGGAACATATCTTATCAACAAGACCCCCACCATAGAGGAGTGCTTAGGATAAAATGTCATCTTCTAAAGAACAGAGGGACCAAAGAATCAATCATCAAGCCCCTACGATGAAGAGGAAGAGGAATCTCGGAATAAAGGAGTCAAACTCTAACCCAAAGAAAAGGAAAGAGTTTATCAAAAGCATAGCTTGCAAAATAAATAAGAGGTGATCACCTAGGGAAATCACCTCCCATATAAGAGGGTATCCATAGCAAAAAACATACATCTTTATAAGGAAATAATGTTATATGATAAAGAAATGTTACTAAGCTAAGCAAATTAGATCCTTAGATAGAGGAAGAAGGAAAATACCTTTCCCCCCAGGGGTGAAAGCAAGGGATATATAAAATTATATCAAGAGATATTGTAGCAAAGAGATATCATGTGAGAAGTGAAAAAGTAACCCTTGTGAGGGATAGCACATTATTCAGTTTCCAAGGTGAGAGATTTATCAACCATGGAAACCCAATGTCAAACAACGAAAAGGGTTATAATGAAAGACATAAATCCTTAATGCAAACCAAAATTTTCATGTATGTTGGATATCACATAATAGATAGATACTGCTTAACCAAGGAAAAAGTGGATCCTGGGAAGATAGAATAGAAGGGGATGGCATCCTTGCCCCTCAAGCATAAGAAAAAATATGAAAGGGGACCTATTATATCACTCACAACACTATGCAAGAAAATGAGCCCCCAAGGATTAGGCTAGCATTGCTTAAATAATGTAGAGTTCAATAGTAGGAAAATAAATTTTATTTAGAGAAAACAGGATGGAAATATAACTCATTGCCATATGTTAAATAAATAATTTTACTATCAATGAGATGCCTAATATTATAATGTAAAGCTTGATATTTATTAGAGTGATCATGAAATCTATGATAGAAATGAAAAAGAAGAATCTTTAAGTATAGACTACGTTTCTTTTTACGTTTAGGTCTAATAATCATCTTAGCATGAAGGAGTTTAGGCAGAATAACCTCTTGGTCAAATTCC
Organism: Thuja plicata; assembly: GCA_018584345.1. Lineage (NCBI taxonomy): Eukaryota > Viridiplantae > Streptophyta > Pinopsida > Cupressales > Cupressaceae > Thuja > Thuja plicata. The sequence goes on along the minus strand of MU224728.1, from coordinate 522,670 downwards.
TTCATAGGGTCATCATGTTTTGAAATGTTATTTGAGATGTTGGTAAAATTGATATGTTGTTAAGGATTAAATCCCAATCCATAAGAATGCTCATGCCCCCCATCTTGTAAGGGAATTTTAATTCCCTGTTTATGCTGAGTACATCCTTCATTATGGAATCCTTGTTTAACTAGTTAATGATAACCATGACCATAACAAGAAGCCATATGAAAACAAGTCAATTCAACTTCAGTAGTCACTATGTCATCATTAGTATGTTCGATAGATTCACAAGAAGGAAAAATAAAGTAATACATACTAGGAGAAGATGGGGTAGGAGCTTGATTCTCCATAGGATCATCACTAAGAGGGAGAGAATTAAGGGAATTCATATCATTTTTCGCTAATGCCTCATCACTAGAAGGAATCCCAATTAGAGGTAATGTGTCAATAATGTTCTCTTCTTTCTCTAAAATGTCCACATAAGGGGAGTGTGTTTTATAAAAAGATTCCTCATCATGTATGAACATTTCATCCATTAATAAATCACCCTCTTGTATCAAAGCATCTTCACGAGAAGGGGATATATCAATGTCTTTATCCCAAAAAGTAGAATCATCAATAATGGCTTCATGAGGAAGAGAGTAATTAACATCCAAATTCAAAGCTTCATCCCAAATAAGAGGATTATCATCCCTATCAATAAAGAACATTGTAGGAGTTCCTAAAGCTTGATACCTAAAGGAGAAAGAATTATATTCTAAAGTAGGCTCATAGAAAAGACATATATTAGGAGAAGAATTAACATCTATCCCTAACTCACTTCTATGGTAAAGGTCAATTGAAGAGATTATAGAGGAGGATGAAAGAGGAATAGGATCCATGGAGATTATATTAAAACCAATTTCATCCTCACTTCTATGTACCTCATTAGGGGATCTATCCTCTTTAGCAACAAAAGCCTCATCAAAGTATTCAAAACAAAAATCATACACGTTGAACACAAAGTAATATTACAAGCATGAAAAATGTAAATGTTTTTGTATTTTTAAAGAAATTTTGTGATTTTTATGAATTTTTAAATATAAATGAAAGAGAATTAAAAAATCTATGTAAGATCTAACATAAAATGCAAATCTAACACCAAAAAGAAAGCATTGTCTATTGTGGGTTCACCAAAATGTAAAGGAGAAAATGATGTTAATAGAATAAGAGTGTTTTGATACTCAAATCACTTATCACCTTAAATTTAATGTTTAGAGTGGAGGGATAAATAAGGCATTCCCCTTTATTCTCAAATGCACAAAGGAAGGATCCAAATTGATCAACCCAAAAAGGATCAATGCATAAATGAATCAATCTATTGGAAATAAGAATAAAGAAGGAGATCCTAGATTTCCCTCTTAAAATGTGTGTGAATGAATGTAAATGTGTGATAGATTTAGAATGATTAAGGATTTGAATTAAAATGGATAGGAGAAATGCACTAACCTTGAAATATTTCAGATCCAAAGAATGTTTTTTTCTAAGGTCTGTAGCCTATTTCTAGAAAATCCAAAGCCTAATCCGGAACAGAAACGCAAAGATGGACAAAACCTAGAAATCTTTTCCCAATCAAATATCGTCCTTAGAAAAATGTCAACCTTGACCCAATAATCTCACCACTAAATAAATAATCTCGACCTTGGCCTACACAGATCTGACATAAAATCTTTTCACGGATCCCGAAAGTTGGCCAAAAAGGGTATCCAGATTTGCCCTCAACTCCGCAGTCCTAAACCTGTACCTACAAGAAAAAGAGGTTTGTTTGTTGGGGGGAGGGGTTTTCCTTAGTCAAACCTAAAATTAGGAATTAACCTTGAAATCAATAAAGTATAGAATGCTAGCCAGTAGTAGAATTGAATCTAAGAATGAAGCTATGATATTGAATAGGTATGCCAATGTAATGAAAATGCAAGCAAGTATGTAAATATGAAAGCTTGGACTCAATAGAAACCATGAACCTCCATGATTGTATGCTTGGAATACACCTTGAAGAGAATGAATAAGTCTTGAGGACGCACAAAGGATCTTGAAGGAAGATCACACCACCATGATGGCTAGATCTAGGGTTTCAATGATGAATCTTGAATGCTTGAACCAAATCCCTTCAAAGGCTTGACAGCTTGAATCCTTGATCTACAATGGAGAAATTAAATGTTTGAGAGGAATACTTGAACACCTTCAAAGCTTCAGTTCCAATGTATTGTTTTTCTTTCACTATTTCTTCACATAGATCTTTGTCTGATGAATGAAATGACCTTACTATCCCAAAATAATTAGCATTTTGTTCTGTCCTTCTTTTGTCTCTTCTCTTCTCATTCACACTTGGCGATCTTAACATGAACTACTATAAGTATCTTCTCCAAAATACATAATCTTTGTCAGATTTAGGAATCCCTTTAATGCTACTTTAGTTGGCCAAACCAAGCACACAACATAATTAGAACCGTGCAACTCAAACTGAATAGACGCATCACTTCACATAGTCGGCTCCACCAAAATTACCTAAACGTCATGCTTCAGATGAAACATGATTATCTCCTTTGGTTAATTAACTTAGACTCATAACTAAACATGAATCTGATCACCATATCACATAGATAGACGCAACGTAAGAATCAATAAAATTATTATTGGCTTTCTAAAAACAATCTTTCTAAACTATGTCTGGTAAACAAAGTAACATAACTCAACTATTACTAAACATCTGAATCTGTGTGTATGTACATGGTATAGTAACTATGTCTAAAACATAAAAACAACCACACAAGGCTTCCACATATGCATAGTGAAAAATGAATACAATTTACTGATGTATACTATCTGTTGTCATCGATGACAAACATATAGTCAACTATTTGCACAGAAGAAAATCTCCAACAATATCCCCTTTGACATTGATGGCAACATATGATATGGAAAACACCATCAACCCAAAGAAATCCTCCTTTTTACAATCTTCTCAATATCCTCATCAAAGGTTCCTCTTCACTACTGCAACTCCTCTGACTGTATTTTTATTTTCATGACTATATACTCCCCCAGAGTATATGCTCCCCCTTACTATATACTCCCCCTTTGACATCAATGGAAAAGGGTTCCAAATACCACTAAGCACAGGTACTAATCCAGAAGTAGAGTAGTCAACCATTCATTAGTCACCAAGAACTGATGCACTTCCTGCAAGTTCTAATCAGACTCAGGAAAGGGAATTAATCCTAGCTTCACCCTGAGATACTCAAAAGTATGTTTTGATAAAGGATTTGTAAAAATATCTACTAGCTATTCTTTAGTTCTCACATAATCCAACTTTACTTCTTTTTCTGCAAATTTTTCTCTTAGAAAATGATATTTTGTTTCAATGTGTTTTGTCTTTGCGTGCATCATAGGGTTATTTTACATATTGATAGTGCTAGTGTTATCACAGTGAATAACAATAGGATAATCAATCTAAATTCAAAATTATTTTATCATTTGTTTGATCCAAACAATTGTAGAACAATTCAATGCTACTACTACATTTTTTTCCTTGGGTGTTGACTGAGAAATACAATTTTGCTTCTTGCTTGTCCAAGTGACCAATCTGTCTCCAAGGAATACTACTCCTCCTGAGGTACTCTTTCTCTCATCAACACAACCTTCCCAATAAACATCAGTATACACATGAAGTTGTACATTCTCTAAGTTAGGATACCATAAACCATAGTCTATAGTTCCCTTTAAGTATCTGAATATTCTTTTCATTGCCATTAAGTGATTTTTTTTAGGTTCAGCTGCAAATCTTCCAACAATGCCAACTGCATTAGAAATATCAGGTCTAGATTGAGTGAGATATATGAGTTCTCCAATCATAGACTTGTATAGTGTCTTGTCAACTACTATGGAATCATCATCTTTAGAAAGCTTGCTTCTTGTTGTCATAAGGGTGCTTACTGGCTTGCAATCTTCCATCTTGAAAGTCTTTAATATCTCCTTCACATATTTAGACTGATTTATGAATATGCCTTTGTCTATTTTTTTTACATTTAATCTCAAAAAATATTTGATAGGTCCAATCATGCTTATTTCAAATTCACTCTGCGTCTCTTTTGCAAATTCTTCACTAAGCTTGTCATTAGCTCCAAAAATAATGTCATCAACAAAGATAGAAACAAGTAGTAAACCTTCAGGTGTCTCTCTAATGAATAGGTTGCAATCTACTGCTCCTTTTTTGAATCCAATCTTTGTTAAGTAGCCATCAAGTCTCTCATACCATGCTCTTGGGGCTTGTTTAAGTCCATAGAGGGCTTTCTTTAGTCTGCATACCATGTCTAGTTTGTCTAAAAGTTTGAATCCTTTAGGCTGCTCTATGTAGACTTCTTTCTTCAAGTCACCATTTAGGAAAGCTGACTTGACATCCATCTGATATAATTTGAAGTTCTTGAATGTTGCATAGGCAAAAAATAACTATATAGCTTCTAGTCTACTCATAGGGGAAAATGTATCAAAATAGTCAATTCCTTCTCTTTGCACATATCCTTTACATACCAATATTTGTTTATTTCTTATCACTGTCCCATCTTCAGTCATTTTGTTTCTAAATATCCTCTTAGTTCCAATCACTTTCTTGTTACAAGGTCTAGGTACCAATTCCCATGTGTCATTCTTCATTATTTGATCTAATTCTTTTTGCATTGCACTTTTCCAATCCGAATCATTACACGCATCGTCAACACTTAAGGGTTCAATCTATGAAAGTAAGCATACCTCTTCATCAACAGTTGAACCTTTTTCTCTGGATCTTGTCAAGACTTTACTACTCTGATCTCCAATGATATATTCTTTAGAGTGGTATTTAGATGTGTATTTTGAGATTTTAGGTGTGACACTGTCATCTATAATTTGTGATTCTTCTTGACTTGGTTTAGGGTTATTGCATGATACATCAATACAGTCAAACATTTCTTTGATAACTGTATCCTTATTGATAGGTCTAGGTTCATCTTCAATTATAGGTGCATATTCATAATATCTCTCTTGAATCATGAACTTCTCATCAATCTTCACATGTGCACTCTCAATGATTTTCTTCAACCTTAATTTGAAACATCTGTAAGCTTTGATTTTAGTAGAGTAACCAAGAAAAATGCCTCCATCACCTCTAGCATCAAATTTGCCAACTCCATCATCTCTCTTGATGTAGCACTTTCTTCCAAAGATTCTGAAGTACTTTACTATAGGTACATTACCAAACCAAAGTTCATAAGGTGTTTTATATGTGTCTGGTCTTAGTTGAATTCTATTTATAGTATAGACTATTGTATTAACTGCATCTATCCAATAGGGGTGTGCAACGTTTCCTTCAATCATGATAATGCACGATGTGTCAAGTATTATCCTATTCCACATTTCTACAATTCCATTTTGTTGAGGCGTTCTGGGTGCACTTAGTTTTCTTTTGATCCCATGTTCTTCGCAGTACTTAAGAAACTTATCAGAGGTGAATTATTCTCCTCTATCTGATCTTAGACATTTTATATTTAATCCAGATTCATTTTCAACTTTAGCTTTGAATATTTTGAACTTCTCAAAAGCTTCAGATTTGTCTTTTAAGAATGCAACCCAAATCATACTGGAGAAATTATTAACAAACAAGGTAAAATACATTTCACCATAGTATGATCTTGTTTGAGTAGGTCCACATAGGTCTGTATGTATTAGATCTAGTTTTTTCTTTATAGAGTTTTGTTTGCTTCTGAATGAGGTCCTCACATGCTTTCCTATCATACATTCTCTGCACATAGTATCAACTGGTCTTGCAATACTAGGAAGGTCTCTTACTTCCTTTACATTACTTATCTTCACTATGTTGTCAAAATTGATATGACAAAGTCTTTTGTGCCGAAGCCAACTGTCATCCAATTTTGCAACAAAACAACTTACTTCAGAATTAAGCTGAAAAACATTACCTTTGGTCTTTGAGCCTGATGCAATCATGTCTCCTTCTTTTTTTTTAATAATGCATCTGTTGTTTTTGAATTCCAACTGATATCCTTTATCTAACAATTGTCCAACACTTAGTAAGTTATGATGCAAACCATCAACATAAAGAACATCATTTGTCTTGTTCTTTCCATCTAAGGTGATAGATCCTCTTCCTATGATAGGTTTGGGAGTGTTATCTCCAAATCTGATCATGCCACCTTTGTACTTGTCTAGATGTACAAATCTATCTTTGTCACTTGTCATGTGATGTGAAAATCCATTGTCTATGATCCAGTATGTTCTAATGTCAGCTTGTGAAACTAAAGCCAATTCTTGTTCTTTCTTTTCATCTTCAATTTCTATTGTTTCAATCATTTTTTCATTATCTTTAATTGCCAAAAATTTAATTTCATCTTCTCCTGAATCATCATCAGTTACACCATCTTCAACATGATAGCAGTCCTTAGTATATTTGGGTTTGTAATCTGATCTGTATTTTTTGACTCTTGTAGGACACTTGGATGCAAAGTGGCCAACTTTGTTGCATGAGAAACATTTGAATGGTAGTTGTCCTTCATATTTTCATTTACCTTTCCTTTCCTTCTTAGAAATGATAGAAATGATTTCTTCTAGTTCTGTATCAACTTCTTCTTTCTCACTGTTACTAGAGATTCTCAAGGTTTTCTTATCATGGACTGGGGCTTTGAAAGTTGTTTCCATTTTAGGTTTTGTCTTCAATCTTGATATCTCAAATGCTGATATTTTGCTAATCAAGGTTTCTCTTTTGAAGTCCTTTGAGAATTTCATGGTTTCATCCAAGATGTTATCATGATTTCATACTCTGCTGTCAATGTGGTCATTAATTTTTCCATTATATCATCCTCTGAAATTTCTCCACAATTGTTCCTAATTCCTGAGACTGCTTCATTAATCCTCTAATTGTAAGCTCTGATGTTTTCTTCAGGTAGCATCTCTAAACTGTTGTATATTTTCTTCCATGTCTTTCTTCCTGCATTCTTGGCTTGCATGTCTCCTTGAAACATGTCTTCTAGGTATTTACAAATTGAATATGCCTTGTCTGCCTTCTTGATCTTAGAAAATTCACTGTCAGATAGGGCACTGATTAGGGTTTCTTTGGCAATTACATTTTGGGTGAATACTTCCTTTTTTTTATTACTAGAATCTTCTTTTGCAAGGTCCTTCAAGGTGGGAACATCAATTGCATGAGTAGAAATCTCATAAATTTCAAAACCAATGCACTAAAGATGTGTTATCATTTTGTTCTTCCAGTCAAGATAATTCTCTCCATCAAACTTAGGACTCTCTTTCCTGAAGTACACCATTTGATCTACCCTAAGTTGTTAGGATTTCTCTCCAAGGCACTTGGCTCTGATACCAATTGTTGGAATAGTCCCAAGGGATAACTGAGAGGGGGGGTGAATCAGTTATCAACAAGTTAAATTCTTTTCTCCAATTTAATTACATAATATCATAAGCACATACACATTTAAGATAACACAAAATAGAACACCACAATTTTTGTTACGGGGAAACCAAACTAGGTAAAAACCCCAGTGGGAATTAGCACCCACAAAGAACTGTACTTGAGTATAATAATCCATGTTAGAAGATATTACAACCATTTTAGGATTTGATCTTTATAATGCAATAAGTACAGTGACCTGGTTAAGGGTTGGACCCCGTTAGGAGTCTTTTACAAATAACCCTGTTAGGAGTGAGGACTCACTGTCCAAAATCTCACTGCTTAATATGGTGAAGGCTACAACCTTCAGTAAAATATATATACACTATATCTGAAAATGCACTGTTTAAATAGACCTACTGTCTTGATCAGTTCCAATGTATTGTTTTGCTTTCACTGCTTCTTCACATAGATCTTTATCTGATGAATGAAATGACTTTACTGTCCCAAAACAATCAGCATTCTATTATGTTCTTCTTCTATCTCTTCTCTTCTCATTCAAACTTGGTGATCTTCAAATGAACTACTATAAGTATCTTCTCCAAAAGATATGATCTTTGTTGGCTTTAGTAATCCCTTCAATGCTACTTTAGTTAGAAAAACCAAGCACGCAACATAATTAGAACTACGCAACTCAAACTGAATAGACGCATCGCTTCACATAGTCAGCTCCACCAAAATTACCTAAACGTCATGCTTTAGATGAAACACAATTATCTCCTTTGGTTAATTAACTTAGACTCATAACTAAACATGAATCTGATCACACATATCCCATAGATAGACGCAACTGAAGAATCAATAAAATTATTGTCAGCTTTCTGAAAACAATCTTCTAAAACTGTGTCTGGTAAACAGAGTAACATAACTCAACTATTACTAAACATTTGAATCTACGTGTATGTACATGGTATAGAAACTATGTCTGAAACATAAAAACAACCGTGCAAGGCTTCCACATATCCATACTAAAAAGTGAATATAGTTTACTGTTGTATACTATATGTTGTCATCAATGACAAACATACAGTCAAATATTTGCACAGAAGCAAATCTCCAACATGAACATGTTCCTCAAAAGGGTTCTCATCGATTATGTTTTGTTGATGCTCAAAAGATGTCACATTTGAATTTGTCCTTGTTTGAGAAGAAATTTTTTTATTTGAGGACATAAGAGGGACTTCATCACTAGAAAATGTTCTTGAATGCAAGATTATTGGTGACCTTAATATTGATTGACTTGATTGTATGGTCAGTACAAGAGGTTGTTTGGTTTCTTGAGGAACACTTGGTTGCATTGGAATGAAGATCGGTTCATAATTAGGTGGTGGCCCCAATTGAATTATGCCACACATTGGTTGAAAGGTTTATTTGGGAATTTGGTTGAATGATTGATTTGAAATTTGAGTAAATGGAGACTGATTTGAAACTTTATTGAATTGAGCATGATCTGGGACATGATTGAAAAATGTTGGCTCTTTCACATGATTGAATTGGGCTTTGTTAAATTTTTCATTTGCCTCATTGAGTTGTAAAATGAGTTTTGATATCTTTGATTTCTCAATGAGAGATTGTGTGTCAATTTCACCAAAAGATTCACTTGGACATCCAAGGAGTTTGTCCATATCCTTTCTACTCTTTATCATCTTTTCTACCCTCTCTTCCAATATTTTATTTTCTTTATCTAATTTTTCTTGCAACTTTTGAATCATGTTTGCATGGACTTGATGCAATTGATTGTTTGGTTATGTTGATTTTATTTGCCTTGGCTCAAAAGCTTGTTGTTGCAAAGGTATATCTTGTCTTTGATCAAAAGGTAATTGTGATTTTCCTTTTGATGGAAACATGGGTTGATAAGTGTCTTGTGGCCTTTTGGATGCTTGGAACCTAGTGAAGATCGACATGATGCCTATATGAAAATGCAAGAATTTTTTTACTTTTTTGGATTTTTGGAAATGCAACTTTTGAAATGCAAGGAGATTATGCAAAATGTAATCTAAGGCTTATGCAACTATGTTTTTATTTTTTTTCTTAGACTTTGACAAGAAATATTTTGAAAGAAGACAAACCTAAGAGCATAACCTCATGAGGTTGAATAAGAATCTTGACTTGAAAAAGGGGATTGGGGGACAAGGGACAATTTTGATAAAAAGGATTAGGTCAAATCCATAATGACAAAGGTGGAATGTAACCAACTGATAAGGGGGGTTTTTGAAATTTTTGGGACAAAGGGGACCAAGTCAAGATCCTATTTTCAGCACCATAAAGAAATGTTCTATGATTTGGATACTTTGTAGGACTTTTTGCAAAGATTTTAGAGAGGATCTAAAATGAGCTATGTATGCAAGAGAAATATGATTGGGACCTATGAAAGAGGGACTATAATGAGGATTATGATAAGGCCTAAATTGCAAGGGACTTTTTGAAATGCAAATGCAAGGAGATTAGGACATGAATATGCAAGATGAGGACTATCAAGCATGCCAAGAGGTTCCAAGTGAAAATTTTAAGGTTCCATATGTTTACTCAAAGACAAGGTGTGTTTTGACCATTTGATTATTTTTTAAGATGTTTTGGAAAAAGTGTTCTTTAAGAAGAGTGTTTTTAATATTTTTCTATTTTTATTAAAGTTTGAAACACTCACGCAAGACACATCATTGAGAATGGATTTTGTAAAAGGGAACAAACACACCACATCCTAAGGATAGAAAGGACAATATCTGTTGAATCCCCACTTGAACCGAAGTTTAGCTGAACTTACTAATAGCGAACAACCTAGAAGCTTCGAGGCAGGGCTCCTCCTTACAGTGCACTCACTTCTTAGGCACTCCAAGCTTCAAATCCCAAGGGTCATCACTTCCCAAGGGACTGTTGTCTCGACTAATAGCCGCAAAAGTGTGGGGCGTCTTAGTTGGTCTCTAACCTTCTACACCAACAGATAGAATTTTTTTGGATACTATAACATGATGTTTAGTAAAGGCATCGATTCGGGTGGTTATACATGTGGAAGATTAGCTCCGTTATGGAGGCTCCCAGCCTACAGAAGTTACGTTCTGTAGGTTTTTATGCACCACAAGGGTGATGAGGGAGATCTTCTTCCCAGTATAACATATTCAACACCCTTTCATTATGAGATTAATCACAATGAAATATTTTCTATACCTGTTTGGAAGGCCTTGGCTTTAGCCTGTTACTGGTTGGGCAATCCACTCTCACTAGATCTATTAAAGCACTTGGGAGGTAGCCATACTAAAGGACTTGCGTGGATTTCTCTTACACCCAAGATCCACAAAGGTGAGGGGAAAGGATACGTTCATACATTTCCTAGGGTTTACAAAAACTAGAAGACACTTCAGACACATGAATGAATTGATTCATTTTAAAGCACCAAGCTGAAGTGTTCTCTAACTACTAAAAGCACACATGAAAGTTTTAGAAAAAACACAAGGTCATCTACAAATGTCCTATATCAAAATAGTTAGTAGTTTTATGATTCATTCTTCATCCCACAATTGCCAAAATTTTGCACAAATCATCAATAACATAGAAAACATGCATTCAAAAGAAAAGAATACAAATGAATCTAAATTGGAACAAGTGCACCTTGTTTTTTTATGCTTTTTTACCTAGTCATAAAGATCCAATTTTTAGATATATCTCTAGACCATAAAATTAGGAATGGAAATAAATAAACCCTCTTAAAAATTAGTGAGCTTTCCAAAAATGTAAGAATTTTCAAATAATTCCTTAATTTGTGCCCTAGGGACCCTATTTTTAAAAACAGAACAGTTTTCAAAGATGTATTTATTTTGGTCATTATGTGTCATTAAAATCAAACACTTAGAGAATAGACCCCATTTATATTTTGAAGAGATTTCCAGAAATGTAATTTGTAAAAAAAATTTGCAATTTGGCGTCCGAAATTAGTTTTTATGAAAAATCATAAAAACAAAATAAATTGCACACAATTAATCAAAAAAATCTGATTTTTGGACTGTAGGTTTCTGATATCATCCCCAACCTACAATCAAAATTTCAGAAACATATTCCAAGCCGTTTAGGAGATATGACCAAATCATTCAAAACCTGCATGCAACAACAAAATAGCAAAGAAAACCTGCAAAAGGCACAGAAACACAAAAAATTTATCAATTAGGCATGTTTCACAATGAACTTGGATAATTCTCCTGAAATGTGAAAGTGATAGCGAGGCATCGATGAACTTTGAAAATGCTATTGGAGGAATTAAATGATAATAAGGCACCAATTAACTTTGAAAATGCTAGAGGATTGATTGAAAGATATTGATAAGACATTGATATTATTTTGAAATCGAATGAGTTTGGAATCATCTTGTATTGATTTAGGAAGATGATCAATTTGGCCAAAATGAGAGAAATGTTAGTAATTGATGACATGGGAGAATGACACAATATTAGTGAATGATAAAGATCAAATATGCAATATAGAAGACATGTTAAAAAGGGGGCATAGGCAATGAACCATTTTTAGGTGTCTACAGTGGTCCTGGCCAGTTGGGCTCAAACTTGGATGGTTTAACTCTTTCAGCTTGATTCTTCTAATTTTCCATAAGGACGAGATCTCCTACCTCAAATCTGTGTGTCTTGACTCTTTTGTAATAATTTCTTCTAGGGTGATTATGATAGCCTCGTAATTGATTCATTGAACTCTAGAATTTATCATCTAGCAACTCCATTTCACTTAGTCTAGCAACTCTGTAGTCTTCATCAGATATGAAATTCTTCAATGATATTATCAGGGAGGCGAGCTCAACTTTGATGGGTATAACCGTCTCTTATCCATATACAAGGGAAAAAGGAGTTTCTCATGTAGGCATTCTTATACTTGTTCTATATTCCCTTAATGCATGACTGAGCTACAAATTCTAGTCTTGACTAGTTTCAAATTGACAACTTTCTTTAGTAATTTCAGGATTGTTTTGTTGGTTTCCTCAGCTTGGCCATTTCCATGAGGGTAGTAAAATGAAGATAATTTTTGTTTGATTTAAAACTTCTCGTATAGTTCCTCAACATCTTTATTTGGAAAAGGTGAACTGTGATCAGTAAGTATGGTTTGAGGAATCTCATACCGACAGATGATGTAGTTCAAAATAAAAAGGGATATCAGTTTACCATTAATATATGTCAGAGGAATAATTTCCAACCATTTGGTAAAGTACTCTTTTGTTGTGGTTATGTACTTATGACCGCTAGAGGAAATAGGTGTAATTTTACCCACTAGGTCAAATCCCCACCTTGAAAAATGTCATGGTGAGGTAATGGGTTGGAGCTCTTGAGCTGGCGCATGAATAAGATCTTCATGCATCTAACATTTTTGGAATCTTTATACATACTTATGAGAATCTACTTCTAATGTTGGCCAATAGTACCCCATCCTTAAAATTTTCTTCGCTAAACTATTACCACCTGAATGGGCCTCACAAAATCCTTCATGAACCTCATACAAGGCTTTCTAGGACTATGTGGAAGTAAGACATCTTAAAATAATTCCATCTAGAATTTTTCTATACAAAGTATTAACGAGAAGGGTTATCTAGATGCTTTTCAAATAAGGAAATTATTTTGATTTCATGATATGTCAAGTGGGATGGTATTGTCTTGAAATTAATTATACACATCCTTGTACTAGGTAGACTCAGGACCAAAAAAGATGCATAATGATTCTATTATTTGTGCCTAATAGATTAGAACCATCAATTGTTCTACCAGAAATTGGAATATGGGTTCAATGCCTGGCATGTCAATCAAAGATGCTATAGTAGCCATTACATCTGTGGCTTTGTTTTGAACCCTTGGAACTTGTTCAAATACAATGTAGTGAAATGAAGCATGCAGTTTTTTCATCAGTTTTCTGTATGAGACAAGTTTTTCATATTTGGTCATGTAATCATTGTTGACCTAACTGATAACCAACTAGAAGTCTTTATACACTTTTAGGTTCTTTATCCTCCATTGTATAGCCATTTTTAATCCGATGATTAGAGATTTTTACTCATATATATTATTGGTACATGAAAAACTGAGTCAGAAAGACATAGGAATTGCATCCCCTTGTGGAGTGATGATTACTATTCTTTCTCCTGAACCATGGTTTATATATAAACCATCAAAGAATAACTACCAGAATTCTATTTTTTATGCTTCCATGGTAAAAATTGTTTCATTAGGGAATTCTGAGAGTATAGGTTGATGATCTCGGATGGGTGCTTCTGCTAGTTGTTCAGCAATCACTTGTCCTTTTATAGCCTTGTGATCCACATACTCAATATCAAACTCTCTTAAAATCATCACCCATTTGGTGAGTCTTCCTGTTAAGGATTCTTTACTTAATAGATACTTGAGTTGGTATATGTGCGCTATGAGCTTTGTTTGATGACTAAGCTATGTGTCTCATCTTTTGAGAGGCAAAGACAATTGCAAGACATGATTTCTCAATTGAAGAATATTTTAGCTCACACCAGAAAAAATTGTGGCTGATGTAGTAAATTTCTCTCTCCTTTCCTTTGTCATCATGTTATGCTAAGAGAGCGCCTAGTGCTAAATCTATTGTTGAAATGTATAGAAAATGTGATTTACCAAGAGTTGGTGGAACTAACACTAGAGAAATTAATAAATAGTTCTTAAAATTTTGGAAATCTTATTCACATTGTTCTATCCATACAAATGTAACTCCTTTATGCAACAGGTGTTGAAATGGATGACACTTATCTACCAAATGTGCTATAAATATTCTGTTAGATTGCAACCTTCCTTGAATTCCTTTGAGTTTCTTTATATTTGTAGGAGGAGGCATGTCTAATATTTATTTTACTTTCTTAGGATTCAATTCAATGCCTTTGTATGAAACTATAAATCCAAATATTATTCTCCATGTGACTCCAAAATCACACTTCTTTGGTTTTAGCCAAACCCTGTATTCTTCCAGCCTATCAAAAATTGGTCTCAATACTTGTAGATGTCTTTCTCTAAGTTTTGGTTTTTCCAATATTTCATCCACATAACCTTCGATGGTATGATGGATCATGTCATGAAAGATAATTTTCATTTCTCTTTGGTAGGTAGCGCATGCATTCTTGAGACCAAATGGCATCATGTTCCAACAATTTGTTCCCCAAGTGCAAGTGAATGTTGTTTTATGCTTATATATAGGAGCTAGTTTAATTTGATTATATCCTGAGAAGTTGCCCATTAGAGATAACATTTCTTATCCTTATATCAAAGAAAATATTATGTAAATGTTTGTTAGGGGGGAATCATCTTTGGTAAAAGCCTTGTTCAAGTCCCTGAAACCTGTGCATATACAAATGTAACCATAATGTTTTGAAACCGACACAAGATTTGATATCTAGTCTACATAAGTAATGGGTCTTATGAAACCACCATCTATAATTTTCTTCAACTCATCCTTCACCAACAAGGATATATGTGGATGCCTCTTTTGTAACTTTTGTTTGACCGATTTTGCATTTGGTAGCAATGGTAAGTGATGTAGTACTAGCCCCAGATCAAGACCTGGCATGCCAACATATGACTAGGAAAAAATCATTTGTTGGTCTTTGAAGAAATCAATAAATTTCTCTCTTTCCTTAGGTGAGATAGATTTTGTGAGATAGGTTTTCTTAGGGTGGAGTTCATCCCCTAAGTTAACTTCAAAAATGTCTTCTACTAATAATGTTGATTTCTCCTCTTCTAATGGGAGGGGTTCCAAATTTCCATCATCTTATGCCTTAGAAAGGTTTTCACCAGAAGATACATCTTTATGTTTACTTTTTTCATGGTTAAGAAGCACATTTCATTTTTCACTTAATGACCTATCTTTTTCTCTTTATTTTTACATTTTTTACTAGAAAGGGGAGCCACCCCCCAAAGTATGCAAATCTATCCAAATAAAAATAAAACTCACACTTGTGATCTCCTGATGGTATTCCTTCCTGAAGACCTAGAAATTCAAAAATTTCTTCATCATTTTCAAACATATCTATGTTTGGATGCCATTGTTGATCCTAGTTGACTAACTCAAGATGGACTTAACAAAGGTCATCATTGGGAGATGACATAGATTGAGAAAATGGAACTGTGGTGATAGTTCTGATAAATCTAAAATGGGAAATAAACACACCATGTAAGGAGTGTACATCAACTTCCTTATCAATACATGACTCATCCTCTAGGTTCATGTTGTCAAACATGTCATTTATGTTCATGGTGATGGTAGATCAAGAGGAATACCTAGGGGTGTCAGAATCAAGGCTGTGAAGGGATGCCCACACATACTCGTGAGAATCAATCATGCTATAATTCTCATCAGGTATCTCATTTCCCATATAATATCGGATTCCCTGTTCAAGGGATAATTTAGAGTTTGCAATTTCCAATTATTGTAGCAATGTTTGTGGCAGTATGCTACGAATCTAGGGATGTCCATGAATTCTCCCCCAATTTGGATTCATGGTTTCTTAAACACCTTGAAGGACTACCCTTGTTTTAGATTGGCTATAACCAAATCCTGTTTGTTCCTTTGAGTGGGCGGAAATGATATCTCTACAATTTATTATTGTTTTTCCCCTAAGCTTGTGGTTCCATTGTATCTAAATTGTTGTAACATGGTGTATTTTTATCTATATCGATCCAAAGGTAGATGTACTGATGGTACTTCTTGGAGGTCTTGATATATAACCATGTGTTGATATAAGGATCAAATGGATTTTCTACACTTAAATCATCTCATTTAAAAACTATTGTAGGTGGGCATTTAAAAACAACTAGTTCTAGCTTTCTACAGTTCTTGGGTGACCATAGGATCTTGGTGACAAAAGCATTTTAGTAATTGTAAAAGCTTCCTCATCTGTCAGCCCTATCAATAATAGAATAATAGGGAAAAGCTTTATGTTTTTTAACTCCAATGCTCTAGTTAGAGGATGATTGATTAATCACTTGGATCAATCGTTCAACATCACATCGAGGTTTTCCCACAATACTATGTCCCACTTTTTGTCCAACTTTGACACTGAAACAAATATTTTGAAAAAAACTTCACTTTCGGACACATATTGCCGCAAAACCACTAAGAGTTTGAAGGTGATGTAAAATAGTGAATTTTATCATTTTGTTTCTAGTTTCTAAATATTTTTTTTTTTTAAATGGAATTGATTTGTATTCATTTTTTCATCTCCTTCAAAAAGTGGTTTGTATGAAAAACAATATTTTTAAAGAGTGACAGACACTCGGTTTGACATAACTTTTTTTTTAAATGATAGCGATATAATTCTTTCAAGGTTAGGTTTGTAACATCAATACCTAGAGGATCCAATTGGTTTTGTTTAATTTGGTTTAAAATTTTATGGTTTATTGAGTTATGAAGTGACATTAACTATAATTTATAAATAGGTTCCTTTGGTTCGCTCTAACTTGATCTGTGTATATCAAATTTCATTTTTTTATTTTTCTTATAGAAAGCTAACATAAATATCTATTAGACACATTTTTCACAATTTTGTTTTTGTAATTTGTTATTTTTACCTGAAGCATCAAAGAGAGAGGTTGCTAAATGGCTAGACAACTATTGTTCAATTAAACTAAAAATAGAAAGTCACAATAAACTCAATATATATCAAAACTATAGTCATTGTAAATATTGTTCAGAGTGGCATAATAGAAAAAAAAAATTCAAAAGATTGTCTTATTTGGCCCTTGATTGAGGCCTCCAAAGGGATGAGTTCTGCAAAATTCTGGTGTGTCCTTTGCCAAAAAATAAAAAATCAAGGCATTCGTGTGAACACCCCTTCGTGCGAAGGGTTTAGGGGGCTTCATGCAAAGATCCCTTCACACGAACCTCCTGGGTAAAATTCCAGTGGGGAACACATTGTTAGATTTTTTCCAAGGGTTGTTCACTCGAACTAGGGTAAGCTAGGTTTTTTTGTTTGTCGCATTTTTTTATTTTGGTATAAACAAAAGTGTTTTTTTTCTTTTAAAAAAAAAAATCATCCATTTAATTCACTATTTTCTAATAGAAGCATAGTGAAGCTTATATTTGCAAGTTTTTTGCATCTAGTAATTTTTCCAAAGGTGTTTTTTTTTTTGAAAAAGAGAGATGGAAAACAAGAAGGGAAGGCTCACTTAATCTACAAGAAAAAGGTCACCTGATAGAGAACAAAAAAATTGTGAATCTTCATTGGCCTATTATTATAGAAATAAAGAAGATGCATTTCCAATTCCACATGCCCAATTTTTATATCTCTTTATTTTCAAATTTCTCTAATTTGTTCTAATTCGATTTTTTTTTGTGCATGTAGCTTGCAACTAGCAAGTACAAGATGAAGGAGAAGCTCAATGAATGGAAGAAATGGATGTTGGAGAAGGGTCGGGATCACTCCCTATGGAAGCTCAAGAAATGGAAGTTGGAGAAGGTGTTGATGGGACTTTGTGATCGGGTCTGCCAATAGATGTAAGTTGTCACCAGGTACTGGGGTACCAGATAACTTTTCCTGTAATGGTTGTCTGGGGAAATGAGATTTCCTAGGCCTCAGAGCACGTGAGAGTCAGGTCTCGACAGTGTGGGGATCAGTTGGGAAATGTGAGTGTTTTGTTTGAGGGGGATAGCTAGTTATCTTAACTCGTCTTCTTTGGGGATTCAAGTAAGTGGGGTTTCCTGCAAGCGCACATTCATTTAACAAATAAACTTCAAAAGATACCTTAGAGTTAGAAAGATTTCATCTACCTATAGTTATACTAAACTTTCAAAACATCAACAATTCTCTAACACACTACACTAAATACTGAAGAAATATAGAACCATCAGCTCATATTTAATCAATAGCAGAGGAAAAGGAGGTCGTTAATCTACTTGAAGTATTAGAGAAAAGGACATAAATAACACAAAGCATAAAATACCGTTAACCCAGAAGTCAGAATGCTAACAATGTCATTGATAGAACTCATCCTTCTTCATTAACATATCTCCAGCAAGCACTAGTGCGTGTTACAATGGTGACTCCGAGGGAGCATTTAACTACTGAAATCTTAGAAACTATGGAGCACTAAGCTCTGCAACTAAGAACTGAGAAAACCAAATTGCTATTAGCTATGGACTGCAAAATCATCAATTTTGCCAACCCTTGGAATGAGGCTGGACTTATTATTTATACACATCATTTGACCTAAAACTTAACCTAACTTATTTTACACTTTACAATATAATACTATTTTTGGTGGCCAGTACTACCTATGCCACGCTACAAAAGACCTTGAAACAAAAAAATTTTGACATGTCAGAGGAATAAGATAAGAAAAGAGGAGTGGAAGAATCAGCCTCGAGAAGGGAGATAGGAGGAGAAAGAAGACATCTAATCCCCCAGTGATCGAGGCTACATTCCTCATAAATAGGAGGGTGGCTCACTATTTCTGATGCACCAGGTGTAACATTAAAGTGGCACCTTGGGAAGAACACCTATCAGAACCCTCTTGTCGAGCTAATGTACCTTCTTGCAGTTACCTACCTTCTGAAAACCTTTATTAACTTCCTTGAAAGTGACCGGTCGACCTTGGAAATCAAGACACGAGTCACTTTAAGAATACAAAAATGTGGGATCTAGAATTTCAAGATCCAGGAACTTGCATTCTGAAAGAATGAATGAATACAACTGAAACACGGTTTGCAAGATTCTATGGACTTTGGAGAACTTTATTGTTCGTTATGATTTTTCCCAAGCTTCCAACACTTGGCCTATGCTTTCTTTATCTACATCTCTGATGCTATCCCACCAACTATGAACAGCCTCCAATGCCTCCTGAACATCTTTGGCCCTTTTCTAAAATTCATCCACCATCTTGATGGCATCATCTGATCGAATCATTGCCTTGGACAATCTGGATAGCCTGCCCTAGTCAAAATCTCTGGCAGGTGGATACAGGGACTCCATCCACTCATTGAACTTGCTGAGGATGTAGTCCTTTGGGGTACATGTCCTGGTGGTGAAGGGATCAACTTGAGATACTCCAGCCATGAATGCTTGAAACAAACCCAAGGGGTATTAGGCGGCTGTCACTTTCTCTTTTAGGGCCTTAACTAGTTCCTTGAACACCTCACCTCTAAGGAAAAGTCTAGAGTACTGGTCCTGGAGGGAATCATATGATTTGTCTCCCAAAATCCCTACCTCTATGGCAACTTCTTCTCCTATGTTGCAGATTTCTTCCAGCCCGGCCTTCTATTTTTCATACTTTGCTAAATCTTGCTCCCATATAAGAGCAGAGCCCTTTGCCTGGATGAGAAGAAAGTCGACCCAGTAAAGGTTTGGGAGGGATGTCACCAAAAATTGTCTCATGGTGGTCACTTGCTGGGTGGCCCACCCATCCACAGCATGTTCCTTCTTCTTCATGATACACAAAGAATCCACATCACCCTGCACAAGCGGCAATCCAGAGGAAGGGGTTGCGGGGTGGACCTCGGCCAAAGGCTATGTATGTTCTGCCAGAAGCACAAGGAGATTGGCATTTGTTTCTCTTTCCTCCTTTAGCTTATGACCCTACTTGATGTACCTAGCCTGTATCACCTTGGTGGATTCTTTTAGTAAGTCCAGCTCACCCTGTTTGTCTCTCCTCCCTAGTGCTACTTTTGTTACATTATAATCTTTGGGCCTTATGGCCCTTGCATCTACACCAGGTGGGGGTGTTGCAATAATTGCAACTGCACTACCTATTGGATCAGTCCAGAGAGTATGGACTATCTGTGCTTTCTTGGGCCTTTTAGCCTCTACATTCTTGGCCATCATTTCAGCCAATGAGAGCATAGCACCTGAGGTCACCGCCAGGGCCTTTCTTTTCTTTGATTCAACCAGCCATTAGGGCGGCCTCACTATTAAGACCTATTCACTGGGATTCCTTTCAGAATCTCGTAGCACATTCCCAGAATGTACATTCCTCAGGATCTTTCTCCCACTCTTGTTCTGGTTCCTTTTCCTATTCTTGTTCCTTTTCCTATTCTCTAGAACCCTCAATATTTTCTGCCATACTGGCATCTTCTATTGTACTATCTGGGACCTTTTCTCCAGTCTCAATATTATATATATTTTCAAGGACCTCATCCCTCCCGATGTTAGATGATTCTATATTTTCATCATCAGGACTTCTTTATCTATCTGTTGCTGCTTCTCTTAGGCCTGATTGGCCTCATATGTTGGAACATTTTCCTCCACTGGAACATCCTCTAGAGGTGGGTGAGGTCTCTGACCGAAATTTAACAAGGTGACCACCGTTACTACCTCACTGATGGGGAGGTCACCTAACTCTCTGAAATTCCTACTCTCTTCTAGGAATCTCACCTGGAATCCTATTCAATTTAGGACTCTCTAGACTCACCTCTGAGTCTCTAAGGGCTACTCTCAGTCCCTAACCAGAAGGACTATTCTGTTCCCTCTATCCTAGGTTCCCTACCCACCGAAATGTATTACTCCTCACTGTCTCTTACTCTTCATGACTGAATTCCCTACAGTCATGCAGCTTCTTACTTATCTATCTCATCTACAAGTCTCTCTAGCCGAACCATAGGCTCGCCTAGGACTTGTTTGCAAACTTGACTAGCTTCTCAACTAACACAAACACAAAAACAATCATAATATACATGGAGGATGCTTCTTGACTGTCACAATCCATGGAACAGATTATCAGAGTCAAGAAGCACCCATATTTATCTAACAGAAACAAAACAACCCTTTACAAAAGTCTACTCAGAACAAGAACACACAAATACAGACAAAAATTCTCCTTATTGATAACACAGAATATTACAACTTTCTGCTAGTCTACAGAAACTCTCTGTTACTAACTAACTGTCACGAACGGCTCCTCTGAACTGAACTATCTGAACTAAATCTTTTTCACAGATTCTTCTTCTCTGTTTATCTCTGGCTTCTCCTCGATTCTGTAACCCTGGTGGTTATCTGTCGATCTCAGTCCTCCATCTGTTCTCTATTCTCCATTCTCATCTGCAATCTGTCTTCACGTTCTCTGCATGGTTGACACTCTGGTCATCTTTCTTTCCTTCGTGTCATTCCTTTTCTGTTTGGCGGTTAAGACTTTTCAATGTCTTCTCCTTCTGACATGTCAGCATATTTGACCCTTTGACTGTTCTTCCCTTCATCGCATATTCGCGAATGAAAATCACCTTTTATGTCTAGTTCTACGACTGAGCGATTACCTGCTCGTCGCGCTCTCGCTATGCATTTACCTTACTTGGTTTTTACCTCGCGACTGAGCGATGACTCTTTATCACGCACCCGCAATGCATTGTCTCGAGCTACTATTTCTATCGCGACCGAGCGATGATCTCAAATCGCACACCCGCACTGCTTCTCCATGAGCTGCTCCTTGCTCTGCGAGTCTACGATTCACATTAGTCGCGCACTCGCTGCACTTCTACACGAGCTGGCTATGTCCCTGCGACTGAGCGATGAGCTCAAGTCGCGCACTTTCCACGCTATAACCTGAGCTACCATTTCCTTTGCGACTG
>MU224728.1:467847-495525 GCA_018584345.1 Thuja plicata | reverse complement strand
ACCCAAATCTTTAACTTGGCTCTGATACCAATCTGATGGGGAGGTCACCTAACTCTCTGAAATTCCTACTCTCTTCTAGGAATCTCACCTGGAATCCTATTCAATTCAGGACTCTCTAGACTCACCTCTGAGTCTCTAAGGGCTACTCTCAATCCCTAACCAGAAGGACTATTCTGTTCCCTCTATCCTAGGTTCCCTACCCACCGAAATGTATTACTCCTCATTGTCTCTTACTCTTCATGACTGAATTCCCTACAGTCATGCATCTTCTTACTTATCTATCTCATCTACAAGTCTCTCTAGCCGGACCATAGGCTCGCCTAGGACTTGTTTGCAAACTTGACTAGCTTCTCAACTAACACAAACACAGAAACAATCATAATATACATGGAGGATGCTTCTTGACTGTCACAATCCATGGAACAGATTATCAGAGTCAAGAAGCACCCATATTTATCTAACAAAAAAAAAAACAACCCTTTACAAAAGTCTACTCAGAACAAGAACACACAAATACAAACAAAACTTCTCCTTATTGATAACACAGAATATTACAACTTTCTGCTAGTCTACAGAAACTCTCTGTTACTAACTAACTGTCACGAACAGCTCCTCTGAACTGAACTATCTGAACTATATCTTTTTCACAGATTCTTCTTCTCTATTTATCTCTGGCTTCTCCTTGATTCTGTAACCCTAGTGGTTATCTGTCGATCTCAGTCCTCCAGCTGTTCTCTGTTCTCCATTCTCGTCTGCAATCTATCTTCACGTTCTCTGCATGGTCGACACTCTGGTCATCTTTCTTTCCTTCGTGTCATTCCTTTTCTATTTGGTGGTTAAGACTTTTCAATGTCTTCTCCTTCTAACACATCAGCATATTTGACCCTTTGACTGTTCTTCCCTTCATCGCATAGTCGCGAATGAAAATCACCTTTTATGTCTAGTTCTACGACTGAGCGATTACCTGCTCGTCGCGCTCTTGCTATGCATTTACCTTACTTGGTTTTTACCTCGCGACTGAGCGATGACTCTTTATTGCGCACCCGCAATGCATTGTCCCGAGCTACTATTTCTATCGCGACCGAGCAATGATCTCAAATCGCACACCCGCACTGCTTCTCCATGAGCTGCTCCTTGCTCTGCGAGTCTGCGATGCACATTAGTCGCGCACTCGCTGCACTTCTACATGAGCTGGCTATGTCCATGCAACTGAGCGATGAGCTCAAGTCGCGCACTCGCCACGCTATAACCTGAGCTGCCATTTCCTTTGCAACTGAGCGATGAGCTCATCCGAGCTAATCTTTTCTTTGCGACTGAGCGATTAGCTCATGTCGCGTACTCGCACCTTCTCCTCCCGAGCTGACCGTTGCCTTGCGACTGAGCGATTACTACTCGTCGCGCACTCGTCATGTTTTTCACTTAACCGTAAAGTCATCTGTGACCTTGCGCTACACAAGGTGTTGCTCACTCGCACACCAGGACTGAAATGTTTGCCTTTGCGACCAAGCGATTGATTTCACCATCGCGCTGTCACACTGTGTTTTCTCTGACTGCGAATTGACTCACGACTGGGCGATGAGCTCCTCGTCGCATTTTCGTGCACTATTTTTCTTGCTAGCCATCTGCGACTGAGCGACTAGTTCCTCATCGCGCACTCACTCACTAATAAGTGAACTATTTTCCTAGCTCGCGAGTGTGCGATACATTACCTTTCTGCTCTCTGCTGGCTCCGCGACTGAGCGACTAGGCAAAATATGACTTGCTCATTGAAAGACTTGTATCAAAACTTGTTCAAAATTTCTGGGGCTAGGGTTTTGAGCTAAACCCTAGGGTGCTCTGCACCACTCACCAAATGTGCTTTGGGGCACTTGATTGCCCAGAGTAACCAAAGGCGTTTGGAGCGTGATGATCGAGGGTACGATTGATCCCGTGGGTCTGGGTTTCCCGACCATCGGTTTCTCATCTGTGGGTTGCCTTGGTGTGTTCTTGGTCTCCTAGACTGGTATCTTCTCCTTCTCAAGCCCCGTTTGTATTTCTTCCTGGGCCTCTTTCTCTGATGTATTCTTCTCTTCCACAATTCATTTTTCTACGGGGGCCTCTTCTTTGTCTTGAGCTGCAATCTCCTCCACCGCATGACCTATACCTTGTTGGAGGTCCATGAGTTCCTCCACCAAGAAAGTGTCATCAAAATCATCATGTGGGGGTGAGGAGTCTAAAATATCTTCCAGTTCAAGAGAGTCCAAACTGACATCCACCGGGGGCATCTCCGACATACTGGGACTAACGGTTGCACTTGGTGTAGGGGTCACCTTCTTCTTCTTCTTTCTTATTAGTGGATCCCCGATGTATAGAATACTAGTAGAATCCACCTCAACAAAAGTCTATCTTCTCATCATGGCTGCCAATGACAGGGATCCCATCAGGAAAGAAGATGTCATTGGAGATACAACGAGGCCAAAGGATACCTGCATACTTATTTGCTAGCTGGCCAGCTTTTCTGACGCCATTTGTTGATGTAGCTGAGCCATTAGAAGGGTGAGAACTTGTGGGGCACCTTGGGAACTAGGACATCCTCTTTCTCTTTCCCTTTTCTTGTGCTTGGTTCAGCGGTCATGGAAGATAAAGAAGGTTTGGCACCAGCTGAAGAGGGAATGGCCTGTTTGATTGTCGGCTTCTTTTGGGCACTCTTAGGACATGCCCGGGAAAAATACTGGTGACTTTCTTCTATAATGGGGTGACATACCCCTTCCATTTTTAGGTCCTCAGGGGTGGCCCAATCCACTGGAGGAAGATCTAATTTGTCCAGCCCTTGTTCTTTATATGCTGCATTTTCCAGCGGCTCATCATCTTTAAAGCCTTTTGGGAAAGTCCAAAGGTCAAGTGCTTTCATGAGCCCTTTGCTCATCCGTGAATGCTGTCAAGCCCAAAGATCAAAAATATCTTGGCAGTCCACCCAAAATTCTTCAATATCTACTTCATGTAGTAGGGATGCCCATGGAAGTGTTGCGACAATCTTGTCAAGAGGATCGTAGTTCTTTGGGGCGTGGTGGAATTCCACTAGCCCCAGGTGCTTCAATTCGTTGTCTGCCTCCTGAGCTACGGTGAGGTTGCATGTATAATTCCCACATGCAAAAGGGAATGGGATGTTGATGACCTTCTTCAATGTGAAGAAGGTATGCAGATCCATCATCTGCCGACAGAACTCTAAAAGAATAATTCTATCCCCTTAATACCAAGGAAGAAGATGGGGCTTCCCATTGAAGCATGTCACCCAAATTTAGGTGTGATGTTGGAATTGAATGAAATAGTGACTGTAGGAGCTGACCAGAGTCATCACTGCTTGTGACATTCGGTACCTGGAATCCTGAGTAAGTGTTAGAATGTTGTGGTAAATGAAAGTATCATTTACCGGCAAAAATTTGAGAAACTGAGTTCCCATTGCACTTGGGGATAATGATCCCATGATGTCATTTGGCCCAGGCCATTTCCATGATCCCTAATTATTCATAAACCTAGAAAAGTTGGTCTTTGTTGTGCTAGTGCCCATAGCACATATGATGTCATATAAAACTTGGAGTTCTGGGCAATGCTCTTCAGCTGCTTGTCTACGTGATTGGATATGAGGGCTGCCTAGTTGAAAGTCTGACTATGAGTGGTAATGTCGTACAGAAAGTAGTACATCTATGTCAAGAAATCCTAGGCATGGGGTAATCCAAAGATCCGGCATAAAAATACAATGCCCGCCTGAATGGGCTCTTTGAACTCCCCGTGGGGAATTTCCAACTTCATCCTCTTATTAACCCTCTTTGGGACTTTCAACTAGTGGCTATTGATATGTTGAAGAGAAAAAAATTTAGTGCCCTCGAACTCCTGCAATGTCTGGAGTTGATTCCGGATAATGGATCCATTGAATTGTGGGATCCCCAGCCCCAAGGCAAAAGTTGTCGCATCCAAGGTGACAATTGTTGTTGGGTACTATAGTGGCTGGGGATCCAGGAGTAAGATGGTCCTAGTTGGTGCATTATACAATGTTTCCAATTGGAGTATTAACTCCGGTGATTACACCGAACAAGGAAAGTTTTCTGCCTTGATGATGCCGAAGGCGGCGATCTAAGTGGCTAGATTATCTCCAGTGGCCTTCAATCTATAAATGGCTTGGATCAAGCCTTACATTTCTACCCAAGGTTCGGGCCCTATGTCTATTACCTCTTGAACTCTAGACTCTATCTTGATCCCACAATGATACTGTCCTTGGGATATTTGGAGGTCAAAGGCAACTTTGCCAACAACCTCTCGGCCTTGGTTTTGGTGGCCACTTGGGTGGACGTGGTAGGCAGATCTGGGCTGGAAGGAGGGGTTATCACTTCAGACATCTTCAATCAACCTGCAAGACCAGAGAACCGTTAGAACATGATATATATAAAAGAATATTAAAACTTCGGCGAAATCGTCACCACCCTGCACCTGTTCAACAAATGTTAGCATACATCAAAAAGTCCCAGAATACTTGTAATAGGTGTGGATAAGACTCTAGGGGAATCAAACCAAATGATAAGGGGAACGTAGGACAAGGAATTGCTTGAGACCCAGAGCCCGGATAATCTAGCCATTGTTGTGCCCATGTGACCAGTAAGAAACCATATTTGGCTGTCGTGGGTTAGCATGTGGTTAGGTGGCAGGTGACACAAAGGCATTAATGGTGATAAGTGGGCTGACATAGGGTAAAATAAATGTCAGATGGGACATGGTTTGAATGCCCACTTGTGGGAAATTTATCCTACCATTAAGGTGATGAGATGGAGGAGAGAGAAATTTTCCATGGCTCGAACTAGCGAGGCATCGAGTTCAAACTGTGGCGACTCTGTCTCGACGAGTTTGGTCCCATCGATGAAAATGCATGATAGAGCGTGAGGAAATTGCGAGCTTGGATAGATATACATGATATATACATACATGAAAATATAGAGGGTCGAGGACCAAAACACATATACACAAAAATATACAGCATTTACAAGTTTTTACAAATTTACATAACTATACACATATATATATGAACCAAACTAAGACCATGGACATTATCGACACTAATCTAAAACTATGTAGAGGGCAGAAAACCCTCTGGCAAAGCCAACCCACCAATGAGAGGCAAACCAAAAATAAAGCACAAAATGGAAAACTAGCAACACATACGAAGACCAGAGAACAAAAGGGAACAACAAGAAAAGCACAGAAATAGCAAGAAATAGAGAGCCTACCTGGAAATCCATAGGAGAGTAGGGAAAGAGCACACCAGAATCACTCTTGTGATAGGTTCTACCTTCAAATGACTATGAATAGGTACCTCAAATCAACTGGTAATAACCCACTAAGCATAGAGTAATCCCAGCTTAATCGTAGTTTAGTCGCCTAATAATCGCTCTGAGTGCACAAGTGTTTTAATTGTGGTAACTCTAAAAGTGGCATGTAATTTCTATTTATACCCAAGGTAAAATCAAATTACTCTTTTCTTGTAAACTCTAGAATAGGAAAGCCTCCAGAATCTAGGACCGAGGATTCCACACGACCATACCTTCTTGCTAGAAGAAGACATCATGACAGAGAATCCTGGAGTCCAGAATCTGGCTCTAGAAAGAACACAAACTCCAGGATCAGGTCCTAGAGACACGAAAGATAAAATAAAATAGAAAAAAAACCTCATGGGAAGGAAAACCTGAAGGAGAAAGCAAAGAAAACAAAGAAGACAAGGGAAACAAGGTAAGAGCCAAAAGCGAAAAAGGGGGACCCAACATTTTGCACACAAAATGTAGGGATGGGTATGCAAGGCATAACAAATGGTGACTATCTAGGATGAATGCCTTAGTGCATTTGAGAACCATAGAATCTTTGGTTAGCAAAACTGGAATCAATCATTACCCAGAGCATCCTGTTTGCAAGGTGCAAAGCGTCTGAGAAAATCCAGTCCATACATGATTCAATCCTTGGTCTTTTGTCGGTTGTGAAGTGTGTTCTTTGGAAGTTAATCAAGCCGATGACCTCTGAGAGAAGTAGAGAAGAGGCACTAAATATATCAATCCAAAGTCATCAAATTTTCTCATTTCTACTAGATACCAGAGTTTCTCCATCCTTTCCTCTTTCCTTATCATTTTATTCTTCTCTGGATGGGAAGGTGGTACTTCTTTCACCATTAAGCTTAAGCTTAGTTAATTTTAACAGCGGTACTTCTTTCACCCTTCCATCCACCTTAATTTTCTAAATAGGGAAGAAAAAAACTCCAGACCTGGGAAGAATTTTAAAAGTTCAGACTTGGGCCAACAAACTAGTGTGATCGATCTACTCTCGGTGTATCCAATTACTTGTCCCTTTTGATTTTAATTTAACTAAATGCCAGACTTCCGGGGCTAAATCTGATGAAGATTACTCATAGCTTGTTACCAAACTCACAAAATAACTCCAGAGACCAGACCAATTCCACCATGCTAACAATAGATTCTGACTTCACCATAATGCAAAAGGTACCATCCTAGAGACTAGATGTTATGCGAAGCATACCAGCCTACAAAAGGGGGAGAAAAACCATTGGAAACCCAAAAAAAGAGAGAACGAAGCCAAAATAAAAACAAAAAGAAAAGGGGCAGTCTCAAAGGATGACCCATGAAACTATTTACAAGACAAGGCACTCAGAACAGAGCACCAAGAAAGAAATATTTACAAGAAGGAAGATTTACATATAATACAACTTTGGACAAACCTGCTTCATTCAAAATAATGCTTGAGAAACTTTCCATTGATGGGTAATGGAATGGGTTCCTCGGTCATGGTACTGAGGTGATAGGTATTTTCCCCATAGATCTCTGAGATCAAATATGTTCCGAGCCAGAGCCGTTGGAATTTGTTGTGTTTTCCTTTCTTTTCCTGGGCCTTATCCCACAAGAGGACCAAGTCCTAAATATGAAAGGCTTTGTACTAAGCTCTCCCGTCAAACCATCATTTTACCACTGCTTGGTGATGCACAAAATGTTCAAGGGCTGCGTCTCTTTGTTCCTCTATACGCACCAGATTTAGGAGCCGAACCTCCACAATATTGTCCCGGTTGCTGAATTCCTGCATAAACTGTAGAACCAAGATTTGTATGTTAATGGGGAACACTGGGTTCTGGCCATAAACCAGATGGAATGGAGATGTCCCTAGGGTGGAATTAATTCAAATATGATCCACTCAGAGGGAAAATCTCAACTTTTGGTGCCAGTCCCAGGGATTCTATTCTAATAGGTGCTTGATCACTTCAAGCAAATTTTTGTTGGTTGATTCAGCAATGTCATTCCCTGGATGTAATAGTTGCTAGAAAACTTCAGAGTGATCTTCTGGTCATAGGTCCATTCAAGTAATTTCACTGAATAAAATGCTGAACCATTGTCACACACTATAGCAAAGGTCATTCCAAATCTTTTTACGATATTTTCTGCAAGAAATTTTATAACTACGTCTGCCGTATTGTTTTTGCAAGGTATTGCTTCAGACCACCGGGTGCAATAATCAGTAGCGGTTAGAATGTACCAATGGTTGGTAGAAAAGTTGGGGTTGATTTCCCCAATGAATTCAAATTCCCATTGGGTGAAAGGTCTATCTTCGAAGACCGAGTGCAAAGGCATAGCCGGGTTCTGTTCATGATGTGTCACGGTTTGGCAAGTATGGCACCTCTGAATGTGAGTGTAGACATCTTTAAAGATATAGGGCCAATAGTATCTGGCCCGAAGGATTTGATGGGAAGTGGTGTTAGCTAATCCATGCTTGGTTCCAAACTACCCATGAAATTCTTCGATTATCTTTGTAGCTTGAATCCTATCAATGCACCGGAGGTACACTCCTTCATAGTTCCTGTGAAAAAGCGAGGCATTTTTTATCATAAAGTGTGTGCTTTTCAACAGTAGGGCATGGTGTTTGTTTGGAGGAAATCTCTCTGGGAATCTATTATTCAAAAATAAGTACACCAGGTCTATGTACCATGGATCCTAAGTGATGGACTCCATTGTATATGTCTGGCATTCAATGTGGGGAATCACTTCTACCATCGTTCTACATAGTCCCTGGCCTCAGACTATCTTCATGGGTTTTATTTCCAAATCGTATTCCTAGAGGATGGCCATCCATTTCCCCCATCTTTCACCCAATTCACTCTACATCAACAAATATTTCACCACCTGGTCCAAGATGATAGCATGCACCTTGCTCCAGAGAATATAAAGCTAGAATTTCTTCATGGTGTGAACAAGAGAAAAGGCCTACTTTTCCAAAGGTGAATATCAGACTTTGGCATTCTTAAAGGGGGAGTTCATGAAAGCTATTGGTCATTCTTCCCATTCAACCTTTTGGGTCAATAGTGCCATGGCAGAATGTGGCGAAGCAAAGGAATAAATGTAGAAAGGGAGGGAGTAATCCAGACTAGCCAAAACTAGGCCCTCCATTATCATTTGCTTGATCTGGTTGAACGTCTATTTTGCTTTAGGGCTCCACTCAATTTTGGGTATCCTTATTTATCATTTTGTTGAGTGGTTTTACAACCTTGGCAAATCCAGTGATGAACCGCTAGACAAAATTGATCTTTCTAAAGAAAGATATCATCTCCTTCTTGTTGCCGGGCATTTGAAGGTTTAGCAGCACTTCAACTCTCTTAGGGTCAATAGATATACCCTTCTTAGAGACAATATTCCCAAGCAACTTCCCTTTAGTGACCCCGAATATGAATTTCTTAGGATTGAAGGATATTCCATACCAGTGACATCTCTCGCAAATCTAGGCGAGGTGGGTAGAATGATCATGCCTGTCCTAGGAAAAGATGGTCAAATCATCCATGTAGATGATTATGCATCGATTCACAAGGCCCTCGAACGTAATGTCCATAGCCTTCTGAAATGTAGCCCTTGTGTTAATCAGGCCAAAGGGCATTCTTCGGTAGGAAAATGTTCCCCACTTGGTGGTAAATGCCATTTTGTCTCTGTCTTCAAATGTAACCATGACTTGGTTATACCCGGAGCACCCATCCAAGAAAGACACCATTTTTGATCCATTCATGATTTACAATACCTCATCTAATGAAGGGAGAGGATGATTGTCTTTCTTGGAGGCCTTGTTCAAATTTTGGAAATCCACGCAAAGGCGGATTTTGCCAATTTTCTTCCTCACAGGGATGAGATTGGAAACCCATGTAGTGTGCCAGATTGGAAAGATTATCTGGGCTGACAATAGTTTTTGGACCTCCTAGTAAATCAGAGGCTCGATTAGGGGGTCGACCGGTCGTTACTTTTTCTGAAAAGGCTTAGCATCAGGTTTGAGTGGGATAGTATGAGTCATAATGGATGTATCATAGGTTTTCAAGTCCTCATACCCCCACATGCTCACATCAATGTATCCTCAGAGAACCATGATAATCTTCTCCTTCTCCTTAGGGGAGCAAGAGGTGCCAATGTGTATCATTTTCTCTTCACCCAGCTGGCCGATGTTTACTTTCTCAAATTTTCCTCCCTCAGAGGAGGATGATATCTTTTCCCAGCCCCAGGGGTCCGAGTCAAAGATTCGTTCAAGTGTAACCATCCCCTTAGGAATGGTGTTGGTTGGTAGGTCCATGATCCCATCATCTTCATCACCCTGCCCAGTATCATTGTGATCTCTCTCTTCCACTATCTGGTCCTCAAAGACACGAACATTGGCCATGAAGTCTAGGATATGTTGATCATCCTCAAAGACCTAAAAATGGAGGACATTGTCTAGAATTGATGGGGTGGGGATCATCTCAATAGAAAATCTCTAGAGTTGTGAGCCAGCCATGGGCTCAAGTGTGCTGGCATCAAGGGCATCTGGGACATAGTTTCATCTCTAGGGAATAAGATAAATACCAAAAGCATCAAAATCTTCAATAAGGCTCCACGCCCGGTTGCAGTATGCAACTAGCCTCTTATTGTGATAGGTATATTGACTGCAGACTTGTTTAACAATCAACTCTGAAGCACCTAGGGCCCGGAGGCAAGTGATTCATTTCCTTAATGCAAATAGGAGTCTAAGGACCAAAGCCTCATACTTTGTGACATTGTTCGTGTAGTTGAACTGCAACCTATAGGATGTGAGGATGGATTTTCCCCACAGGTTGTTTAATTCCAATCCGGCCCCATAGCCTTGTTTGGATCGGGACCCATCAAACTTAAGGTTCCACAGGTCATCACTTTCTATCTAGGGCTGGGAAGACAAAGTGGGTTTTGGATTATTCTTGGGAGGGTTGGGAGGATTTTCCTTCGGCACTTCTTGTATGTGGGTCAGGTTTATATCTGAAGGGGTTTTTGATTGGGATTCCCAGACAAATGGCACTGAAAAGGTGTTGCTAGTAGGAGCACTGGGTCCCGGGGAATCAGGCATGTGGTCTTTCTTCTGGAAGGCCTTGATGTGTTAGGTAGCAGCGGCAAGGCAAGGTTCACACTCTAGCTCCAAATGTTTCTGATAATGCATCCGGCACCAAGTGTTAGACAAGAGTGTGGTGGGGGTTGCTGTGGCACCCTGAGAGTTAACCTCAACCCTCAGTTTTTCTTCTAGGTCCTGGGTTCTCTACAGAACTATGGGATCCTCCCTGGTGGTGAAATCGAAGGTTAAGATCTCAAGGGGTTGATACACCCTAGGGGAAGTCTCAGAGAATAGAACCTCATTCACCCTCCTGACTTTGGTGAGGGCCTATCTCATTCGAGGCTCACTTTCAACCTAGATCTTGTTAGATTATCCTTCCCAAGGGAGCCATAAGTGGGAGAAGTCGGTCGAGAAGTATTTGTTCAGGGACTTGGACCAATTCCAACTTAATAACATCCCATAAGTCTCTGGGATGTCCACCACTTGGATGTCGATTGTGCTGTCTATCTTGGGGTCCTGGATGAGTTGAATCTAGACATTCTCCAATTCACCCACCATTTTTATAGTAGTTTTATCTAGCTGGATTACTACACCATTAGACAAGGTGGGGTGAAATCTAAGCTTCTGGCATATGAATAAAGGCATGATGTTTCCTGAAGCCCCAGAGTCTACTAGGCAGTTATGTATATTCTTTCCTTGTATGTTTAAGCCTAGCAGGAAGGGAGGATCTTCAATGTTTCCCTGAAAGATAGTCGCATTGGCATCCTCAAAAGAGACAGTCTTGGGTGGGTGATTGACAACCTTCAAGTTTCCCAAGAGCTTCAGAAGACACTTCTTCTTCTCAGGACAGTTCAAAAAAACCTTCATCAAGGTCATGGAGGTGGTGGTTTTTTCTAACGCCTTTGTGATGTCAAACCTTCCTCCCAGGAATTGATGGCTTCCCTCGACCGAGTCCTTAGCTTGGTTAGAGCCAGAGCCTTTTGGAGGGGTAGACCGCTCGGTCATGTTTTCCTGGGGAGGAGTTTCCTTGGGAGGTGTGGGTGTATAAAATGGTCCTTTACCAGCCTGACTCCGAGTGTTGTAGGGAGTCTATGGGTTGGTGAAGGCATTGGCCTCAAAGGCCGAAATAGATTCATCAAAGAACCCATGTAGTTCAGATTCCTCTTTGTCTACCTTGTCTGCTCCAAAGAAGACGGTCTCATAGGTGAACGCACCGTGAGTGGGTTCTTGTATAGGAGGCTCTGGGGGAGTAGGCTCAGAAGCTTGTTGTCTGTCCAGCTAGGAAATCATAATGAATTTCTCTAGCATGGCACAGTTTACCTCATTGTGGGAGCCTATGTCGTGCAATCTGCACCAGTTGGTCATGGGCTAGAAGTCTGTGACTGGCATGAAATGGGATGGTCCAGCACCACCCTGATTAGTGTTTTAGTTCAGAGGCGGACCTCCGACATTGGCGTTGTTGTTCCATTATTGTTGGTGGGCCCAAGGATCATTGTTATAATTTATTCCTTTGGCATTGTTGTTTTGTTGGCCAAAGAAAATATTCCCTCTCTGGAAATTAGAATTCTGGGGTGCGTAGGACCCCACCTTTAGCTGACCCATGTCCATAGTCAGCATGGACAACATTCCTCGAAGGGACTCAACCTCGGTGGTCAGTTGGGTATTTGTATCACAGTGTGACGGTTTTTGTTTTTGGCTTCTTGGGAAAGCGACAGCATTCACTGGAGTTGAGGGCAGCAATCCTCCAATTGTGGAGGACTAGAAGAAGGGCACTCCAGGTAGTTATGTCTGTGGTTGTTTCATTTGTTGCGGTTGGTTCCAGGGAAAATATTCTATACCCGGTGTTGTATAGGTCTAAGATGGATACACATACTGGGCCTGCTGGTCTATCAGCGGTGGTGGGGGATTCATGGCCATCGCAGGGGCACCCATCACCTGATTGGGATTATATCCCCCCATATAAGAAGTTCTGCCAGGTATCATGTTGAATGCCATGCTCTGCCCAATCCCGCCCAGGGATTTGTTGAGACCACGAGACAATTCCAAGGCTAGGTTGTAAACTTTTTCCAAAATATTCCAGTCGCCCAGGGTGCTAGTTCTCTAGAGGAGAGTGGCAACAAAGGGGTCCATCACATTGAGATAGGTCTAGATAGTTACATTAGTGGATGGGATGAAAGGACCCATGCACCGCTTCAAGGCATGTTGGAACCAGTGATTGAATGTTGCAAGAGGCTCATTCGGTTCCTTTCTGATTGAAATGAATTGGGTATGGGACCATGTTGGGTCCACATGTACATGGAAGGAAGCCAAGAAGGCATCCTCCATGTACTGCCAACTATTGATGTTGTTGGCAGGAAGGTTAAGGTACCAGTTCAGTTTGTTCTATCCCAGGGAGAGAGGGAACATCTGGGTCACAACATCTTGGTGTTGGATCCAGTTTCGGTTCATCGCATCTTTGTATGCTTGCAGATTCTCTTCTATGGTTCATGAGCCTAAGTGCTCATATCGAGGAAAAATCTTTTTTGGGTGCGAAGGTAAATTGTTGGCTACACCCAAAAAATTTCCCATTGGAGACCCAGTATTTCCAAAATATGCTACCATTCGGGGTGTTGGATTTTCACTAGGCTGAGCGCTAATTCCCAGGATCATCTGCGGGACTTGGGTATTCTGGGATGTGTTAGATCCCCAAATAATGGTGGTTGATTTTGCTTTCAGTGCCTATTTCTTTTGAGCGGGAGGCTCGAGTTAGACAAACTATCTGGGATTGGGGGTTGACCTAAGGACTCTTTCGAATCTTGCTAGTTAAAATGATCCAACCACTGAAGGCTTGACTCCTAAAACTATTGCTTGGGGAACCCTCAGGTGGTGTGAAATCTAAATCTTCAAAGGGGGATGAGTTCATGCCCTCCTTCTAGCACCGGTTTCTATTGATGGGACTTTGTGACCGGGTCCACCAACAGATGTAAGTTGTCACTGGGTACCGGGGTACCGGCCAACTTTGCCTGTAAAGGTTTTCTGGGGAAATGAGATTCCCCAGGCCTCTAAGAATGTGAGAGTCAGGTCTCAACAATGCGTGGCTCAGTTTGGAAATGTGACTATTTTGTTTGAGGGGGATAGCTAGTTATCTTAACTCATCTTCTTTAGGGATTCAAGTAAGTGGGGTTTCATGCAAGCATGCATTCATTTAACAAATAAACTTCAAAAGATACCTTAGAGTTAGAAATATTTCATCTACCTATAGTTATACTAAACATTCAAAACATCGACAATGCTCTAACAAACTACACTAAATACTGAAGAAATACAGAACCATCAGCTCATATTTAATCAATAGCGGAGGAAAAGGAGGTTGTTAATCTACTTGAAGTATTAGAGAAAAGGACATAAAGAACACAAAGAATAAAATACCATTAACCCAGAAGTCAAAATGCTAACAACATCATTGATAGAACTCCTTCTTCATTAACATATCTCCAGCAAACACTGGTGCATGTTACAATGGTGACTCCAAGGGAGCATTTAACTACTGAAAGCTTAGAAACTATGGAGCATTGAGCTCTGCAACTAAGAACTGAGAAAAAAAAATTACTATTAGCTATAGACTACAAAATCATCAATTTCACTGACCCTTGGAATGAGGCCGGACATATTATTTATACACATCATTTGACCTAAAACTTAACCTAACTTATTTTACACTTTACAATATAATACTATTTTCGATGGCCGGTACTACCTGCGCCATGCTACAAAAGACCTTGAGACAGAAAAAGTCTGACATGTCAGATGAATAAGACAAGAAAAGAGGAGTGGAAGAATCGGCCTTGAGAAGGGACCTGAGAGGAGAAAGAAGAAATCTGATCCCCCGGGGATCGAGGCTACATGCCTCATAAATGGGAGGGAGGCTCACTATTTCTGATGCGCCAGGTGTAACATTGAAGTGGCGCCTTGGGAAGACCACTTGTCAGAACCCTCTTGTCAAGCTGACATGCCTTGTTGCAATTACCTACATTCTAACAAGCTTTATTAACTACCTTAAAAGTGATTGGTCGGCCTTGGGAACCGAGACATGGGTCACTTGAAGAATACAAAAATGTGGGATACAAAATTCTAGGATTCGAGAAATTGCATTCTAAAAGAATGAATGAATACAACCAACACATGGTTGGAAAGATTCTCCAGACTCTAGAGAACTTTATTGTTCCTTATGATTTTTCCCAAGCTTCCAACACTTGGCCTATGCTTTCTTCTTCTACATCTCTGATGCTATCCCACCGGCTGCGAACAGCCTCCAATGCCTCCTAAACATCTTCGGCCCCATTCCGAAATTCATCCACCATCTTGATGGCATCGTGTGATTGGATCATTGCCTTGGACAATCTGGATAGCTTTCCTTGGTCAAAATGGACTCCATCTACTGATTGAACTTCCTGAGGACGTAGTCCTCTGGGGTACATGTCCCGGTGGTGAAGGGATCGACTTGCGATACTCCAGCCACGAATGCTTGAAACAAACCCAAGGGGTATTGGGCAGCTGTCACTTTCTCTTCAAGGCCTTAACTAGTTCCTTGCACACCTCACCTTTGAGGACAATTTTGGAGTACTGGGCCTGGAGGGAATCATATGATTTGTCTCTTTAAATCCCTGCCTTTGTGGCAACTTCTTCTCCTATGTTGCAGATTTCTTCCAGCCTAGCCTTCCATTTTTCATACTTTGCTAGATCTTTCTCCCATATAAGAGCGGAGCCCTTTGCCTTGTTGAGAAGAATGTCGATCAAGTAAAGGTCTGGGAGGGACGCCATCATAAATTGTCTCATGGTGGTCACTTTCTCAGTGACCCACCCATCCATAGCCTGTGCCTTCTTCTTCATGATACGCAAAGAATCCACAACGCCCTGCGCAAGCAACAATCCAAAGGAGGGGGTTTCATGGTGGAACTTGGCCAAAGGCTATGTAAGTTCTGCTAGAAGTGTGAGGAGATTGGCATTTGTTTCTCCTTCCTCCTTTAGCTACTGACCCTGCTTGATGTACCTAGCCTCTATCACCTTGGAGGCTTCTTTTAGTAAGTCCAGCTCACCCTGTTTGTCTCTCCTCCCTAGTGCTACTTATGTTACATTATAATCTTTGGGCCTTATGGCCACTGCATCTACACCTGGTGGGGGATGTTGCAATAATCACAACTACACTACCTATTGGATCAGTCTGGAGAGTATGGACTGTCTGTGCTTTCTTGGGCCTTTAGCCTTTGTATTCTTGGCCATCTTTTCAGCTAATGAGAGTGTAGCACCTAAGGTCACCGACAGGGCCTTTCTATTCTTTTATTCGACCAACCATTGGGGCAGCTGGGGTGACCTTGTTGTTAAGACCTATTCATTGGGATTCCTTTCAGAATCTGGTGACACATTCTCATAATGTACATTGTCCTCTGGCTCTTTCTCCCGCTCTTGTTCTAGTTTATTTTCTCATTCTCGTTCCTTTTCCTGTTCTCTGGAACCCTCAATATTTTCCACCATACTGGCATCTTTCATTGTACTATCCGGGGCCTTTTCTCTGGTTTCAATATTATATGTATTTTCAGGGACCTCATCCCTCTCGGTGTTAGCTGATTCTATATTTTCATCGTCTGGGACTTCTTGATCTATCTGCTACTGCTGCTACTAGGCCTTAGTGGCCTCATCTCTTGGAACATTTTCCTCCATAGGAACACCCTCTATAGGTGGGTGAGGTCTCTAGCCAAAATTTAACAAGGCGGTTGTCATTACTACCTCACCAAATGTGCTTCGGGGCACTTGGTCGCCCAGAGTAATCAAAGGCATTTGGAGCGTGATGATCAAGGGTATAGTTGATCCTGTGGGTCCAGGTTCCCCAACCATTGATTGCTCATCTATGTGTTTCCTTGGTGTGTTCTTGGTCTCCTGGACCGGTATCTTCTCCTGCTCAGGCCCTGTTTATATTTCTTTCTGGGCCTCTTGCTCTGATGTATTCTTCTCTTCTGGGATTCCTTTTTCTACGAGGGGCTCTTCTATGTCTTGAGCTGCAATCTCCTCCACCGCATGACCTATACCTTGTTGGAGGTCCATGAGTTCCTCCACTGAGAAATTTTCATCAAAATTATCACGCGGGGGCGAGGAGTCTGAAATATCTTCCATTTTGGGAGAGTCTAAACTAACATCCACCAGGGGCATCTCTGGCATACCGGGACTGACGACTGCGCTTGGTGTAGGGGTCACCTTCTTCTTCTTATTTCTTATCATCGGAGGCTCGGTGTCCAAAATACTAGTAGACTCCGCCTCAATGAAAGTATGTCTACTCATCATGGCTACCAATGACAGGGATCTCATCAGGCGAGTAGATGCCATTGGAGCTACAAGGAG
This sequence comes from Thuja plicata, assembly GCA_018584345.1. NCBI lineage: Eukaryota > Viridiplantae > Streptophyta > Pinopsida > Cupressales > Cupressaceae > Thuja > Thuja plicata. Next base: position 478,767 of record MU224728.1, on the reverse strand, counting down.
GCCGGAGGATACCTGCATACTTATTTATTGGCTGGCCAGCTTTGCTGACTTGATTTGTTGATGTAGCTGAGTCATTAGAAGGGTGGGAACTTGTGGGGGCACCTTGGGAACTGGGACACCCTCTTTTTCTTTCCCTTTTCTTGTGCTTGGTTCAGCGGCCGCGGAAGATGAAGAAGGTCCGACAGCAGCTGAAGGGGGAATGGCCCATTTGATTGTCGACTTCTTTTGGGTGCTCTTAATACATGTCTAAGAAAAATACTAGTGACTTTCTTCTATAATGGGGTGACATGCCCCTTCAATTGTCAGGTCCTCAAGGGTGGCCCAATCCATCGGAGGAAGATCTAATTTGTCCAGCCCTTGTTCTTTACATGCTGGATTTTCTAGTGGCCCATCATCTTTAAAGCCTTTCAGAAAATTCCAAAGGTCAAGTGCTTTCATGAGCCCTTTGCTCATCCATGAATGCTATCAGACTATGAGATCAAAAATGTCTTGGAAATCTGCCCAAAAGTCTTCAACATCTACTTCATGTGGTGGGGACACCCGGGGAAGTGTTGCGGCAATCTTGTCGAGAGGATCATAGTTCTTCTGAGTGTGGTGGAATTCCACCAGCCCCAGGTGCTTCAGTTCATTGTCTACCTCCTGAGCTGTGGCGAGGCTACATGTATAATTCCCACATGAAGAAGGGAATGGGACGTTGATGACCTTCTTCAATGTGAAGAAGGCGTGCAGATCCATCATCTGCTGACAGAACTCTAAAAGAATAATTCTATCCCCACAATACTGGGGAAGAAGATGGGGCTTCCAGTTGAAGCCTGTCACCTGAATTTAGGTGTGATATTGGAATTAAATGCAATAGTGGCCATATGAGCTGACCAGAGTCATTGCCGCTTGTGACAGTCAGTACCTAGAATCTCGAGTAAGTGTTAGAATGTTGTGGTAAACAAAAGTATCATTTACCTAGAAAAAATTTGAGAAACTGAGTTCCCATTGCACTTGGAGATAATGATCCCACGGTGTCATTTGGCCTAGGTAATTTCCAAGATCCTTAACTATTCCTAAACCTGGAAAAGTCAGTCTTTGTTGTGCTAGTGCCCATAGCACATATGATGTCATATAAAACTTGGAGTTCTAGGCAACGCTCTTCAGCTGCTTGTCTACGTGATTGGATATGAGGGCTGCCCAATTGAAAGTCTGACTGTGAGTGGTAATACAGTATAGAAATTAGTACATCCATGCCGATAAATCTTGGGCATGAGGTAATCCAAAAATCTGGCATAAAAATACAATGCCCGCCATAATAGGCTCTTTGAACTCCCCACGGGCAATTTCCAACTTCATCCTCTTGTAATCCCTCATTGGGACTTTCAGCCAGTGGCTATTGATATGTTTTTAGGAAATAAGTTTAGCGCCCTTGAACTCTTGCAATGTCTAGAGTCAATTCTGGATAATGGATCCATTGAATTGTGGGATCCCCAGCCCCGAGGTGAAATTTGTTGTGTCCAAGGTGACGATTGTTGCTGGATACTATAGTGGTCGGGGATCTGGGAGTAAGATGGTCCAAGTTGGCACGCTATAAAAATTTTCCAATTGGAGTATTAACTCTGGTGATTGCACTGAACAAGGAATGTTTTCCACCTTGATGATGCTAGAGGTGGCAATCTGAGTGGCCAGATTATCTCCAGTGGCCTTCAATCTATAAATGGCTTGGATCAAGCCTTGCATTTTCGCCCAAGGTCCGGGCTCTGTGTCTGTTACCTCTTGAACTCTGGACTCTATCTTTGATCCCACAATGGCATCGTCCTTGGGATATTTGAAGGTCAAAGGCAGCTTTTCCAACAACCTCTCAGCCTTAGTTTTGGTGGCCACTCAGGTGGACGTGGTAGGTAGCGTCCGGCTAGAAGGAGGGGTGATAACTTCAGACATCTTCAATCAACTTTTCTGCAACCTGCAAGACTAGAGAACCATTAGAACGTGATATATATAAAAGAATATTAAAACTCTGGGGAAATCGTCACCACCCTGCACCTATTCAACAAGTGTTAGCATACATCAAAAATTCCCAGAATACTTGTAATAGGCGTGGATAAGACTTCGAGGGAATCAAACCAAATGACAACGGGAATGCAGGAAAAGGAATTTCTTGAGACCCAGAGCCCAGATAATCTAGCCATTGTCATGCCGATGTGACCAATAAGAAACCATATTCGGTTGTTGTGGGTTAGCACATGGTCAGGTGGCAGGCGACATAAAGGCATTAATAGCAACAAGTGGGCTGACACAGGGTAAAATAAATACCAGATGGGACATGGTTTGAATTCCCACTCATGGGAAATTAATCCTGCCATTAAGGTGATGAGACGAAGGAGAGAGAAAGTCACCATGGCTCCAACTAGTGAGGTATCAAGTTCAAACCGTGGCAACTCTGTCTCGATGAGTTTAGTCCCATCGGTGAAAATGCATGATAGAGTGCGAGGAAATTGCGAGATAAGATGGATATAGAGGATATATACGTACATAAAAATATAGAGGGTCAAGGGATGAAACACATATACACAAAATATATGGCATTTACATGTTTTTACAAATTTACATAACTATACACATATATACACGAACCAAACTAAGACCATGTGCATTATCGACACTAATCTACAACTATGCAGAGGGTGGACAACCTTCTAGCAGAGCCAACCCACCAATGGGAGGCGAACCAAAAACAAAGCACAAAACAGAAAACCAGCAACACAAACGAAGACCAGAGAACAAAAGGGAGCAACAAGAAAAGCACAGAAACACACAAGAAACAGAGAACCTACCTAGAAATCTATAGGAGAGCAGGGAAAGAGCACACTAGAATCACTCTCATGACAAGTTCTACCTTCAAATGACCACGAACATGTACCTTGAATCAACTGGAAACAACCTACTAAGCACAAAGTAATTGTAGCTTAATCATAGTTTAGTTGCCTAAGAATTTCTCTAAGTGCACAAGTGTTTTAATCGTGGTAACTGTGAAAGTGGCATGTAATTTCTATTTATACCCAAGGTAAAAGCAAGTTACTATTTTCCCACAAACTCCAGAACAAGAAAACCTCTGAAATTTGGGCCAGGGGATTCCACGCAACCATACCTTCTTGCTAGAAGAAGACATCGTGGTGGAGAATCCCGGATTCCGCACTCTGGTTCTGGAAAGAACACAAACTATGGGACCGGGACCCAGAGACATGAAAGACAAAATAAATAAAAAATAAACCTCATGGGAGGGAAATCCCGGAGGAGAAAGAAAAGAAAACAAAGAAGACAAGGAAAACAAGGCAAGAGCCAAAAGCGAAAAAGGGGGACCCAACATTTTGCACATAAAATGTAGGGACGGGTATGTAGGGCATAACAGAAGGGTCAAGATAACTTGTTCCAATGGGTATGGATGAATATTAAATCTAGATCAAACTATAAAGAAAAATATTAATTATAGAAACCTAGATCATTTACCTATAATTCATGTGGAGACATTTAGATCACTTTCTGATGTTCAACCCTTAAGTCTCTCTAAAAAGAGGTCAATGAATAAGATAGAAAGGGAAATAATGGCTAAATTTGATAATCTTGAAACACTTGAACAAGCCCAATTTCTTTCAATTATACTTATACAAAAAAAGTTGCAAGAGTCATTAAAATTGTTGGGTGTAGACACAACATCAAAAAAGAGAAAAAAAATTCTTGCATGCAAAGTGATATTATTGAAAATGGTAGGAAAGGATTGAGCTCTGTAGAGAATTGATCTCGATCTAAAGGTAAGGTAATTACAAGAAGAGTGATGTTGACATCCATTGTAGGTAACAATGTTCCCCCAAAATAGATAAATATCTTCAATTTCATCTAAGATCTATTTTAGTAGGAAAATAATATCAAGATATGTTACAAGAAAAATGATTTTGGATGATAGCACCTTGGAAGGTAATTGGGAAATAATGTGTAGAGATCCTCATTTTGATAGGATTGATGAGGGAATCAGGAATCTGATCACATTATTTTGGAGTGATAATACTTGTCTTTCATCAAATAGTAGAGATGTTATTAGACACAAGGTTAGAGCTAATGAATATGAAAATCATACAAAACATTGGTTAAACACAACACAACATGAAATCTATGTGTCATATTGTAGTTCATGTTGTAATATGGTGTCTTAAGGGGTCAAATGTTGTAATAGGTCATCTTAAGGGGTCATATGTCATAATAATACCTATTATGTCATAATAAGACCTATTATGTCATAATAGATCCTATTATGTCATAAAAGATCCCATTATCTCATAATAGGACCTATTATGTCATAATAGGACCTATTATGTCATAATAGGACCTACTAAGGGCTCTTAAAAGGTTTTTTATCACAATAGGGGTAGTTAAGGAATATTATGTTACAAAATGTCCTAATAAGGAGTCGTAGGTGTCTTAAGGGGTCATATGTGTCCAAAGGGGCCATATGTTGTAATAGGTCATCTTAAGGGGCCATATGTCATAATCAGGACCTATTATGTCATAATAGGTCATAATAAGGGTTCTTAAGGAGTATTATAAAATCTTATGTCACAATAAGGGTTGTTAAGGAACCTTATGTCACAAAAGGTCCTAATAAGAGGTCCTAGGTATCTTAAGGGGTACTAGGTGTCTTAAGGGGTCATATGTTGTAATAGATCATCTTAAGGGGTCATGTATCATAATAGGACCTATTATGTCATAATAGATCCTATTATGTAATAATAGGTCCTATTATGGCATAATAGGACCTATTATGTCATAATAGACCCTATTATGTCATAATAGTTCGTACTAAGGGTTCTTAAGGAATCTTATGTCACAATAAGGGTTGTTAAGGAACATTATGTCACAAAAGGTCCTAATAAGATGTCCTAGGTGTCTTAAGGGGCTCTAAGTGTCTTAAGGGGTTATATGTTGTAATAGGTCATCTTAAGGGGTCATATGTCATAATATAACCTATTATGTCATAATAGGACCTATTATGCCATAATATGACCTATTATGTTATAATAAGGATTGTTAAGGAAACTTATGTGATAGTAAGGGCTGTTAAGGAATCTAAAAGAATCTTATGTCACAATAAGGGTTGTTAAGGAATCTTATGTCACAATAAGATTTGTTAAGGAATCTTAAGGAATCTTATGTCAAAATAGATTCTATTAGATCCTATTATGTCATAATAGATTCTATTATGTCCTACTAGGACCTATTATGTCATAATAGGTCCTACTAAGGGTTCTTAAAGGGTTTTATGTCATAGTAGGTGTTGCTAAGGAATCTTATGTCACAAAATGTCCTAAAAAGGGGTCCTAGGTGTCTTAAGGGGTCATATGTTGTAATAGGTCATCTTAATAGGTCTTATGTCATAATAGATGATACAATGCATTAAGGGGTCCTAGGGTAACATTTTAACATGTTAAGGAATCTAACGTCATAAAAGGTCCTAATAAGGGATCGTAGGTGTCTTAAAGGGTCCTAGGATATACTAAGGGGTCCTAGGATAACATTTTAACATGATAAGGAATCTTATGCCATAAATGGTCCTACTAAGGAGTCCTAGATGTCTTAAACAGTCCTAAGGGTTCTTAAATGGTTTTATGTCACAATAGGGGTTGTACTAGGATGTACTAAGAGGTGGAGAGAGAGAGAGAGAGAGAGAGAGAGAGAGAGAGAGAGAGAGTATGTGTGTTTGTGTCTGTGTGTGTGTGTGTGAAATTTTGTGTGTCTATGTCTGTGTGTGTCTATGAGTGAGAAAGAAGGGCAAGGGCATTGCGAAATAAACCAGATCAATTGCATAAATAAAAGGAACAAATGCAGTAATAAATAGGCAATTGCAAATTTATACAAGCGATTTCAAAATAGCATAACATAATTAACAAAATAGAATTAAATAAATCTTGGTTCTACGACTGAGACTAAAAACTCTTTTGGTCATCTGTAAGGGATTTGTTAGTTGTTGATTCACGTCGGGTTCACCAAAATGTTGTAGGGAAATCTTCACAAGCTAGAAATAAAGATTAATAGTGTTGAAGTTAGCGTCACGAAGCTAACCAAATGTTACTATATTTCATCAAGTGATGCTTCATGTCACTTAAGGAAATAAGGCTAACCAAATATTATTATATTGTCTCAAGTGATGCTTCACATCACTTAAGGAAATAATTATTGTGTCTGATAAACATCTTCAAAAATAGCTTGGTCAATTCATACCATTTGACTAACATATCATTTCCATAGGCCAAGTTACACATCATCTCCACTTGGAATGAATTCACTCATAGAATTGAGTATTCATCAACCAATATAAAGTTTGACTAACGTAATACAACACTCATGCTTGTTAAAGTAATTCGATTAATACTAACTAATTGATTACTGTCATGATCACAAAGTTGTGATGTATATATGTGCCTATTGTCTTCTTTTGAATATAAGAGGACATCATATTTTCTCCCCAAAAATAAGCACAAGAACATTTAAACAAGCATTCCTAGAAAGTGATCACATTCGAATATTAGAGATCAAACTATTCTCATCAAAGACAATTTTATTTTCATCTTTCATCGTCATTACACAGTATCATGATGTTGTTGAAATTAATAGATATATATTTGATTTGCTATATATAGATTCTGTGATTTAATTTGAAATCGATTTGATCTATTCGATATATACATATCTTTCAAGATCAACATCATCATTTCTATTCAAGTGAATTTATGCTCAGATAAGTATTTTCACAGGTATCATTAAATTGATATTTCTATTAGTCTGATTCAAATTTAACATGGTGTAACATAAGAAATGTAACATTTGAAATAAGTGGGGGAAAGATAAGATATTCCTCTTCTATCCCAAGATGCACAAATGAACAATCCAAATTGATTAATCCCAAGAGAAGGATCAATATGCAAATGAACCAATCATTTGGAAATAAGAGCAAAGAGGAAAGTCTTAAATCCCCATTTTATGGAAAGGAATGAATGTTTGATAGATTTAGAAAGATTGAAATGAATAGGAGAAAAGTACTAACCTTGAGATATGGAAGATCTAAAAAAGGCTTTTTTCTAAGATCTGTACTTAGTTTTTGGAAAATATGAAGTATGATCTGGAATAGAAACACATAGACGAACAAAACCCAGAAAATGTTTTCCAATCTGACACTGTCTTGATAAAAATCTCGACCTTGACCCAAAAATGTCACTGTTGACCCCAAAATCTCGACCTTGACCCCAAAATCTTGACCTTGACCCCAAAATGTCACCCTTGACCCCAAAATCTTGACCTTGACCTACACAACTCTGACAGAAAATCTATTCACAGTTCCTGGAAGTTTGCCTAAAAGGGTATCCAGATATGAGTTCAAATCCACAGTCCCGAACCTGTATTTGCAAGAAAAAGAGATTTTTTTGTTGGGGGGGAGAGATTTTCCTTGGTCAAACCCCGGTTTTGGAATTAACCTTATAATTGAATTTAAATTGCATAAGTAAACAAAGTAAATGAAACAATTCACCTTGCTCATGTAAAGGGTCCTTGTGGCGGATTCGAATCCTTGAATCCACAAGTATGTATGCACCAAATGGATGTAGAATGTAGAATGTATAATGTCTCAAATAAATTTCTTGTAAATCTTCAACACCAATCTTGAATGGATCTTTGGAAGAGGAAGACGCTTGGAGGAATGTGGATGGAGAAATCTTCAACAAGAGGGCTCCATGGATCTTGAATCCTTCAATGACCACCAATGGATCTCCTTGATGAAAATGGAGGCTTGAATACTTGAATGCTTGAGAGTAGATGCTTGCTTCAAATATTTCTCCTTATCTTTCTTTAACTTCACTTAATAATACTTCTCAATTTCCCAATAATGCTTAGGCTTGGATAGATGACTTAGAGAAAATGAGAGGAGAAAGGTTCCCTTTTATATGAAACTGGGGCACAATCTTCTAAGGAGGCCGACAAAGGATAATTAAATTCCCATTAGACCTATACCCTTAGAAGTGGACCTATATTAAATATAATTTAAGATTCATCATTTTGGAACCCAAAACAGCCGACCCGGAAGCGGGAAATTAACTTTTCCGAAGCCCAACATCCAGAAACTGTGAGATCTTGAAATTTGGACCCTGGGACAAGGTTGAGGTCGACCTTGACCTAGGTCAGGGATGAGTTCAACCTTGACCTAGGTAAAGGGTGAGTTCAACCTTGACCTAGGTCAAGGGTGAGGTCGACCTTGACCCAGAAAGGTCAATTTTGACCCTGAGGTCAAAAATCTCAGTTTTCAATTTTAGATGTCAAAAATATGCTGGAAAAGTGGGAAATGGGGCAGAATAGGGGAAAAGGCTAGATCCAAGTCAGAGACTCATTCAAGGTGCTTGACATGACCCCAAACCACTTACTCAGAAGGCTAAACTGGTCTACAATGGAAGTGCTTCCATTTTCCGACTATACACATGGTATCAGAGAAGGTTTAAAAGATCAAAATCAAACATATAATTAGAAATCTAAGAAATACTTGATCTCCCTTACTTCTCAAATACTCTACAATCAAGATGGTGAATGGATTGAAGTTTGAGGATAGGCTAGAAGGTGCCTCAAATTTCACTTCTTGGAAGTTTAGGATAATGTTGCCTTTAGAAGAGAAAGACCTGGATAGCTTTGTGCTAGAAAACAATGCCTCACCATTTAATGCATCTAAATTGTTGCAATGGAAGAAAAAAAGCATTAAATCAAAGAGGATGATAGTAGAATCTGTAAAGGATCATATTGTACCAATCATCTCAAAACTTCAGACAACTAGAGAAATGCTCATAACATTAGAGAACATGTACATGAGATGAACAACACTAGTAGAACACTTGCATTAAAATAACAATTGCATCAAGAGAGAGTCAATAATACCTTATTTTATAAAAATCTCTGCACTAGAGACCAACTCTCCACCATTGGTCATTTTTTTTATAGTAATTAATTGTCAATGATATTTCTAAATGGACTTCCTGACTCATGGGAATATTTTGTCCAAGGAATTAGTGCAAGATCAAAAATTCCTCAGTTTGATCGATTAAAAGAAGATTTCATACAAGAGGAATAAAAAATTATTACTAAAGGAATTAGCAAAGGCTCTAATAATGAAGACACTCATGCACTAACACCACAATCTTAAAAGAATAAAAGTAAGAAAAAGAATTTCAAAAGAATGACAATTCTTTCCATAATGGCTCTACATCAAAAAGAAGTTGGGACATGACAAAGGTCTGATGTTTCAACTGTAATAAATATGATCACTATGCAAATCAATGTAAAAAAAATCTGAAGTCCCAATCTTCCGTTACTAAAGCTAGTAAAACTATTATAGAAAAGGATTGAGATGGATTCTTATTCTCTTCAATAATTTCAAGTCACGTACCTACTTATCATAGCACTTGGATAATTGACAGTGGTGCATCTCGACACATTACCAGATATAGAGAACAGTTAAAAGAGTTAATGCAAAGTAATTCTTTTGATCAAGTGACCATTGGACATGACTCCAATTATTATGTCAAATAATTAGGGACCTCTCTTAATTTAAATTTTGGAATCTCCTTGCAATTAAATAATGTATTATTTATTCTAGGAATCAAGCAAAATCTTATCTCTATAGCAGTCTTGGAAGATGAGGGATATCATATTGAATTTGCAAGTGTTCAAGTTCTTATATGGCCAAAAAAATCTAATATCAAGACAAATAAAGTTATTGGAGTTCATCATGGTCATATTTAAAAATGTTGCATAGTCCCTACTGAAGCTTTAAGTCATATCTCATCTAGCACTTGTGAAATTTGGCGTAGAATATTGGGCCACCTACACTTTTGTACACTACCCATTATGGAGAAAACGGTTACTGTCCTACCAGAACTTACCCATGAGCACGAAGGAACTTGCAAAGGATGTGCATTAGGTAATAGCACTAAAGTTACTTTTCATAGTACTCAAAATAGATCTAAATGCATTTAGTACTCATTCATTTATATTTATATGGTCATATGGCTACTTCTTCCTTCAATGGTTTCTTGTATTATATTACCTTTGTTGATGATTACTCTAGAAAGTGGATTTATTTTCTTAAAGATAAAGAATCTGATAAAGTACTAATGAGATTCAAGGAGTTCGAAGCTCTAGTTGAAAACTTATCTAAAAAGAGGATCAAAATCCTAAGAATTGATAATGGAGGAGAGTACACTTCAAATAACTTTCAAAATTACTGCATCGAAGCTGGGATTAAGAGGCATTGTTGTGTTCCTTATAATCCTAAATAGAATGGTGTAGCCAAAAGGAAAAGTAGAACTAGTGTGGAAGCAGCTAGAGCCATAATTTATTATCAAAATCTTCAAACTTCATTTTGGGCAGAGGCTTCTAGAACTGTTGTTTATATTCAGAATAGAGGCCCACATCAAATTCTGGATAATAAAACACTTGAGGAAGATTTCACAGGAAAGAAACCAGATGTAAGTCACCTAAGAATCTTTGGATGTCCATTTTACATACACATATCCAAAGATAAAAGAACTAAGCTTGAACCTTCTAGTAAGAAAGGAATATTTATAAGCTACAGTGAAACATCAAAAGCCTGTAGGATATACATACCAAAATAGAAATCCATTGAATTAAGTAGGGATGTGACATTCGAAGAAGATATTGCCTTCAGGAAATCCAAGGGTACTTTTGAGACAGAAGGAGAAGATCAAAAAATTGAACCACAAAACATGGAAGAAGATCATACTCCTGAGATTCTGAGGGAGAATCATGAACCTAAAGAAGATGATAAACCATTAGACCCTACTGATGGGCCTAGAGACATTTTTGTAAATTGAAAAAGGCCTCTATGGGAAAGAA
>MU224728.1:451376-466101 GCA_018584345.1 Thuja plicata | reverse complement strand
TATATATATATATATATATATATATATATATATATATAATTTGTTCCACTTTCAATCATTTGATATTTAAATAGAACATTAATATAGATAAATTGAATTAGATATAAATGTTCTGTAAAATTGTCATTGACAACTTGACTGTTGAATCATTCCATATATAGATAGAATGATGACAACTTTACTAAAACATCAAATTAATATAAATCTCATCCTCATTATCTAACATAGATAAAAATGTAAATTTGTAATGTTTAGATATAATTCAAAATAATTATAAACTCAACTGTCACACAACTTTCCAAGAAAATTATCTTTTTGGCAGTTGAAATCTTGATAATATATTAATGTTTAGACATGTGGGCCATTTTACTGAAACATAACGGCTAAACCTTCCAAGATTCAATGGTATTTAATATGCATCTACCCTTTCATATTCACAATAAAAACTTAGCCAAAACCTTCACATTCCCGTGTGACACAGTCAAGACCATAAAATCTTGATATAGATTGATGTTTCATTTCAGGTAGTCTGCAGACATTAATAGCCGAAACTGTCATCATAGACTTCCAAAAGATCACTTTCATCTGTATTCTTTGATTTAGTCTGCCTGCTTTTTGTTTCAGCTGAATTCAATGTTAAAAATAGGATTTGTTGATGTTGAAGCGTCTTCATCACTGACAAACCTAACACAGCAGAATGTTAGGAGATTTTGTGGGTACTATGCAAAATAATCCAAATAAATTGCCTTTGGCAGTAGGGTTTTTTAATACTGATACAAGTGTATACCTAATGTTTAGGCTAGCAATGTGACTGAAAACGCAACAGTAGAGTTTAGGCTAGCTTTCGTGATATTTAGTATCAAATGGGTAAGGCAGTCAAAAACGTCAGTACAAGTACACATAGAATCTACTCTAAATGTCTAGTTTCCCTCTCATTGTGATGTTTATAGCACTGTACTTGTTAAACTATGTATATTTTGATCACCCAGAGTACATTATCAGGGAGAGACTCTGTCAATATCATATCGCATTGCTTTCCATCCAGTCTGCAAGCGAATATTTTGGTAATGAAAGTTGATGTGTTAGAAAGTTATGGGTTTAATAGTTAATCAGTGGAAATTCTTTGTTTCAATCTGGATAAGGTGTAAAATTGTTATCAAATAGAGGGATGGGCAAATTTGAAAAAAAAAAAAAATGGTTAATGGAAGTAATCTTTACAAGATTAGTTAATATGATCATAGAGAGGAGTTAATTATGTTACTTATGTGGGTATTTCACATATGTTTGTTTAGTTTCTAGTGTGTGAAATGAAGTTGGTAGTATCAAATGGTTATATTTCAATTGGTTAAGTTCAATTGATAAAGGTTGAATTTGTACTTGTGCTTTCATATCAGTTACAAAAATAATCCAATCTTTCAAAAAAGGTCTTTGTACAACATAACAGAAATAAAAGTTGGATTATAAATGATGTATTGTGTACCATAAGAGACACAAAGAGACACGAGTTTAATTCAAAAAAAATAAAAAATAAAATAACATGTGTACACCTTAGACATGTGCATAGGCGGTCTCATATATCAAAATATTTATCTACTTTATTTTGTAAATATTAAAATGTTTGTTTTAGAGGTTAATATTACCCTATTCAAATTATTGCAACACAATAACATCAAATATGAATTTAGAATATTTAATGGAAATAGAATGTATAAAAATGTCATCAACAAATTCTTGTCTAAGTAAAAAGAAGAGATATTTTAATGAGATTGGTCTAATAACAATATAAAAATTTCAAGATATGGACATAAAAGTAAAAGTTATGTAACTTACAAAGGGAATCCCCTATGTCCTTTTATGACAATAATAAAATTAATTAATTCAATGTGTTACGCACACTGCGACTGCTACTAGCTAATATAGACTCTATATTTAAAATACGCCGAGATACATCGAGGCATTGAATTTTTTCAACTTTTATTTTTCTATTAAAAGTGAATGATGAAAAAATTCAACGCCTCGATGTATCTCGGCGTATTTTAAATATAGAGTCTATATTAGCTAGTGTAACTTACAAAGGGAATCCCCTATGTCCTTTTATGACTAGCTATTAGTTAAATATAATAGGCACATGAAGGAGACAACACCAAATATCAATTAAATGAAATTCACATATTAATAAAATAACACATTCACACACACACACACTTGGGAACAAATATAAATTTGATATGTAATTATTAGGATAATATAAAAACTATTATAATTAAAGTGGATTCAATAGAGTACCAATCAATTATTTGGATTCATATTGAATTTTTAAAAATATATTATAAATTTATTGATATTGTAATAATAAAATTTGTATACCTATTTTATTTCTAATTTTTTGTGTTTATTTTAAGAAGAATGCCTTGATATATTCAACCTATTGGCCAATTATATAATTTTGTACAAAGTTAGGTCCATTTTTCTTATACCACCTTATTTCTCTATGACATACATTCCTATGCACTTATTTGTTAACCTATTTAATGTATGTACATGTTGTTAACTAATTGATGGTAATAATGATGGAGACCGAGTTCAGAGGAATACAAGACAATAGAATGCTTAGATCAGTTGTTATTTTTTCATTGATGTCAAGTAATTAATTTCTGGTTTATATTAAGTTGTCATATCATTCAAAGAAGAACTTAATTGGGAAGATAATAAAGATCAGACAATGATAAGGTACTATTGGTATAATTGTTTTCTACTTAACATTTGATGTTTTTAAGTCGGTAAAGCAAGAAAGGTCAAGTCTGTAAAGCGAACAAGCCTAGTTACCGAGCAGAGAGAACTCTGTTGGTAAAGTGAAGTGTTAATCGATCGAGCAAAGCAAAGTCAGTCACTGAGTGAACTTGACAACTGAGCAGAGGTCATTCATCGAGCAAGGTTGGTAATCGAGAAAAGTTAGACACTGAGTGAAGTCAGTCACCAAACGCGGAACAGAGCTTGAATTCAAGGATCAAAACACATTCAAAGTGAAGGAAAAAAGATCAAGAAGATGCTAAGGATGAAGACAAAGTTTGTTACAGAGATCTACGGTCATGAAAAGTCAAGTTCAAAATTTGAGATGAAGATTAAGCGACAAAAGGGAAGTTGTGAGTTCCAAGAATATTGCAAGTCACAAGGTAAAGGTTAACCATTTAACTGAGTTACAAATACATTGAATTAGTTCAAAAAGATGATCTGACACCTAAGAGAAAATAAGGGAAAACCTAATCAATGAGATTAAGAGGCAAAAATTGAGGCCTATATATTATTGGGCTTGTATATTTACGAGAGAGATGCTGGCAAATTGAAAGGTTGAAGTGTGGTCAACCTACCGAGTGAAGCAGAGAAGGGAAAAGAGGTGAAGATCGAGTGTAAAGAAGAGATTGATGATTTATTGATGCCAATAGTGATAGAGAGCGCATAAGGGATCTGAAAAAGAAAGAGGAAGTTGTAGATACACAGATCATACCATTACACTGTTTCTTATAACCTTCGTAACAAAAAAATATCTTAACCGAGTGGACCTAACAAGTTATTTTGTAAATCCTTAAGAAAGGTAACATTCTAGGATGAATGTTTAATCCCTTTGACCAGGCCACTCCTAACAGGGTGAAGATCTTAATAGATGTAGGGTGAATCCCCTAATAGGGTCATACCTAACAAATGTGCATTGTAATATTTAACCCAATTGGCTCTTAACCAAGCATACTTCAGAAGAGTATTTATTTTTGTGGGGGACAATTCCTACAAAGGTTTTTCCCAAATTGGGTTTCCTCGTTAAATCATGTGTTATGTGTGTTGCATTGTTAATTGTGGATGTTATTTTCTTATGGTATATGTTATTGATTAAGATAAGTAAAGTTATCATAGTTTCAGTTGTTGTTGTTATTTGAGTTACCAAGTTGAATTAGAGACCTAAGTTTTAAGTTATAACATTTAATATTTTATGATTCACCCCCCCCCCCCACCCCCCANATTTAATATTTTATGATTCCCCCCCCCCCCCCACCCCCCATTAGTAAACCAACAATTGGTATCAGAGCTAGTTCTATCAGAGATAAGTTTAAAGGGACTTGAGTTAAATATTTGAAGATGTATAAGGAGGCACCTAAGTTGAACAGGAATAACTTTTCTACATGGCAGAACAGGATGAGACTACACATATCTGAAATTTGAGATTATGCATTGAACCATCTTGACAATGAGTACTCACCTCCATTGTTTGGGCCTTTAACAGTTGAGAAAATAAGAGAAAGACATGAACATGAACAAGTCATGATAGAGATATCATCTAACCTCACTGACCTAGAGTTCAATGATCTTCAAGGATGTGATACTACAAATAAGATGTGGCACAAGTTAGCACTAGTATATGGCGGAGATCAACATGTTCAAAAAGCTAAAGCTGAAGCTTAAGAGGCAAATTTGAATCTATGAGAATGAAAGAAGGAGAAACTATTGCACTATAAAACACAAGACTAAAGGAAATTTCTATTGCTATCATAACTTGAGGACACATTGAGGAAGAAGTGTGTGTGAATAAAGTACACCTTCATGAAATTGATTTATTTAACTACAATTCTATGGAAGAATAATGGAAATTTAAACTAAGAATTGCAATTATATCAATAAACATCTCATGGATCTCTATCTAAGCTTTGTTAATAGAGCTCTCAGCCTTAATCTCTATCAATGACAATCCTAGAATGAGAAATTGATGATAGTAAATGTCTAATCTAGTTCAATTCTCTCAAAATTGCTATGATGTGTAATCCAAATGCTCATAAAATGATCTTAATTCTCTCGATTTGCTATAAAATCTCTCAATATTTCTCAAAATGCTATGAAATTGACAAGAGGTTTGATGCTTTGCATTTGAATTTTATAGGATACTTATGCTCTTGAAATGGCTTCTATTTATAGGATTTTCCCAAGTGTAGGGGGTGGAGTTACTTAATCATGATTAAGCCATGGTTGAGTGAGAGGCTTTCAAATGGTTTCAAATGGGGGGATAATTTACCTGATTGTCTAAAAGGTTTGGACAAAGGGACAAATTTGAGTGATTGAGATTCAAAGTTGAAAATGAGTGATTGAGATTCAAATTTAGGAGTGATCCATGTGCTTTGTATTCTCAATTCTCATTGGTTGCTCAAATTTATGTTGAAAGATATTAAAACTATTTAATTCAATCAATTAATTAAAATATCCATGTAAGGATGAATAGGTTCAATTTGATTTTTGATTTAAACTATACAATTAATTAATTAAAATCAATTATATAATTTTGATTGATCCTTTTAGGCTTATATTTGATTATTTGATGTCATGGTCAATTAATCCTTTGATTTAACTTGATTTTGTCCAATTTGATTGACAAATGTCCATTTGATTTTGATTTTGATTTTGATCCATTTTTTATGCAATTTGATGAGATTAGGTGCAATTGGATGAAAAAGGCAGATTTGCTTGTTAAGAGAACACCTGGTCAGTTTTAGGTGTCTACAAATGCCCCTCTTTGAATTGATGTGCGAAGCGCATTGATTCAAAGAAAACTTGATGTACTGATCATTGATTTGATGTTGATTGATTGATGCAAAAAACTTGATGCAGAAATGATAACCTAATATGAAACTCTGGTGCCAAACTTGATGAGAAACTGATGCAATGCCTTGATTTGATAGATGTAGAACCTGATGTGAAACTGATGCAGAATTGATGCAGAATGCCCCACTGATAAAAGTTTGAATTTTAAATGCCCCAGATCAAATTGATGTTTGATGCAAATCCAAATTAATAGGACATTGCCCCTGATGATGAAAAACAAACTCTGATATGAATCTTCGATGTGGATATGATGCCCCCTCAGGAAATGAATCAAGATGATGTTTGGATGATTTGGTTGAGTTTGGGAAATTGAGATTCATTTCCCAATAAAATCAATTTGAAAATTCCCCAGGCATGAGAGAATTTGATGCCAATAGCTATGATTGAGAAAATTTTGTTGATGTTTGAGACAAGTTGATGATGTTTGGATATCACTTGATGTCAGTCAGAATCACTTGGTTGATGTTGTATTGATGTCAATCCGATAGGATAGGTATGCTGATGGATTGATTGGATAAACTGATAATTCACTCTCAAGATCTAGAGAGACGAACAAATGGATTAATTTTCCTTCCTCAAGATCTAGAGTTAGAAAATTTGATGCGCTCAAAATGAGAAAATGGTTGATAGAATAAATGATTGACTTGAAATGATCAATTGGATGATTTGACTGATTCATATTTGATTTGATTGGATTTGATGGGATGATTAATAGGGGGAGATTGGTAGATAGGGTCATTTGATATGATTAAGGTGCAGATGTAGGTACAAGTAATGAAGAGAACTAGGTTTCCCCTAGTTGATTAGATGGTGAGGTTTCCCCTAGGTGAGAAGATGTATAATGATGATATCCTTGATGTAACATTGGTCAATTTGATGGATCAGACATTTCAGGACATTGATTAGGACTTTGATGATATAACCATGATTAACTTTCACCCCCTTGATTAAGGAAAATCCCATAACAAATATAATGAAAGATTAATCTATATGAATGTCATGCAATGAAACTAACTGTCATTAATTTTTGTGAAATAAATGCAAAAGAGATATATTTTCATCATTGAGCGTTGTGGAACTAGGAGTCGATACAATCCTTACTGGTGCCACTGTGACCATAAGAATATGAATATGACTTTCATCTCATTTGGTAACCTCTTTAGGAAACTAGTACAACCCTGACTAGTTGAATAACCAACTATGGGAGTATGAATACCGGTTTCATCAGATTCAATGTTGCGAGTGGATTTTGGTATTAAGATATGGAAGATCTAAATAGCCAAGGCATCCTTTTATGTAAACAAACAAAGGTTAACCCTCCTTCCTATATGAATATCCTTGATGGTTCTTTGATGACCATGTCGTTAGACAAATTCACGCAAGTTAGGGGATCTTCCTCAAAATAGTCACACAAAAGTCAAGAAAAATATCATGTCTTCATCATCGCCAATCTAGTCGAAGCATCATTAATGATTAGCTAAAAAGAACATGACTTGAAAAGGTCAATGAAAATCATCAAAAATTTCAAGTGTTTTGCAATGTATCAAGATTTGCAATAAGAATTCCAAACATTCTGATCATTCAGGGTGTTGTCAATTTTAAATCCTGATAAAATAGGTCAATGAAGGGCAAGGATCAAGTTATGCAATCAAACTATTTAGGTTGAACAATGATATCCATCAAAGGCTCCAAAATATCTCTCCTCTGAAGTTCTAAAAATCTGCTTCTGTCATGTGACCAAGATGTAGAAATTTTGAATCCGTTTGTACCAAAAACCAATGATTTTCCCCCAAGTGATAAGTGAAATCGTGTAAAGCTTGGGTGACTGAAACAAAGTATGTGACAATGCAATAAGAGACTTTATGCAAGACCTTTTTTTGGATTTTTTAATGTTTTTGGATTTTTTTTAGATTTTTAGATTTTTTAGATTTTTAGATTTTCAGATTTTACCATCTCACAAACAAGATCACATTGGTTTTTCCCCAATGTCTAGCAAGGTATAGGACATGACGAATGGACTTCCAAGATGATGGATTAGAAATGGTAATGTCATTGATGGATGAGGAATGTGAATGTGATCCGTAGGACCATCTCCTCAAGATTACCCAAGCTAAGGAAAAAGGATATAGCAATGCAAAACATGTTTTAGATAAGAAATCAAAGACAATGATGCAGTTCTAGATAGCATATGGGATAATGACCTGATGTCATTAAAGTGGGTAGTCCAAAAGAGTGGACATGTCAAGAAGTTTTTGAAAACAATTTTTTGCATTTTATGTTCTTCATTTTGATCAAGACCAAGGTTTAATTTAGGTAAGATTTGGATAAGATAACACAATCAGGATAAAGGGGTGATGGAGGCTATGAGGGAATGGTTTGGGATTATGGAAATACTGTTGAGGAATAATGAAGGTGGATTTGGGATAAGCAATATCATGAGAGGGTAACATGGATGTAACAAGTGAATAAGCTAATGGAAAGGATAACGGTGTAAAGATACTTGATGCTTATGGATGTGTTCAACCTTGTCAAGACCAAAGATAAAAGAGGGAATATGTATGCAAGTGAGATAGGAAGATGGAGGATAGCATGCATGAAACTTGCCCCCAAGTGTAGAGTGCAAGAGGAGGAATTACGCATGATGCCTGTTTGCCAGGTTTTCATCATGGTACTTGTCCAAGGCGCAACAAAAAGTGGTTTTCACTATAGGGTGGATTGATTTACCTTTAATTTTTCTACCAATGTGCCCGTTTACCAAGTTTTCACAAAGGCACTTTTCTCTTTTTCAATTTTTTTTTCTTTTTTTGTATTTTTCAAAATTTCCCCAACATTTGGATCTTTCAACAATGCTCTTCTGAAAGATATGCTATAATAAACCATGGCTATGGCTAGGATGCTCAAATATATTGATAAGGTGATGATAAAGGACACATATGGAGGATAAGGGTAGGTGGTGGTGAAGTTTTTATGACATAGATTGGATAAGAGGGATGGAAAGGTGGAAAATATGTGTTGGATAATGAATGTGAGGATAAGGTATGTTGTGGATGGAAATGTTGGAAAGATAAAATTTGACACACACTTTGAAGGTTGGTGAATGATGGAGGAACAATGGACGAAGGAGGTGAGGATGTAGCTAAGATAGTGGATTTTTGGATATAGGAACCCAAGGTCGACTTGGAAGGTGGAAAATGTTTAGAAGGAGACGGAATGGAAGCTTTTGGAAGCTTGAATGTCAACTTTGAATTTTCTTTTGCGTGCAAGACTTTCAAAAGTGACTTGGGAATCCACATAGTCTTTGATTTTTCTTTCTTTTGCAATGCTTTTAAATACATTTCTTCAATGAGGGATTTTGGAACCCACGTTTTCTTTGATTTTTCTTTTTTCTTGGTGGACCTTTGCGGCCTTTTGGATATTTAATTTTGCTTTGTCGACCTTTGCAGCCTTTTGGATATTTCTTTTTTCTTTTCATTCACATGTCGATTAGATGGGACATGATTTTTATACACATGTGGATTCTTGGATTTCTGTTTTTTACGTTACACATCAACCTTTCTTCCAAAAGACTTAGGAATTGTGGGTGAATAGGAAGAATATGGAGGGTTCATATGGCTTGGTGTTTGGAAATTCTTCAAGTATGTGTGCCTTCGTTGATATTGATACATGGTAGGGTAAGTGGAGGGAGAGCTAGGGATGGTAGGAATGGTTGATGGAGGAATATAGGGACCTAATATGGATGGAAGGGATGGAGAGTTTATCTTTGGGACATAGGAACCCAAAATGGATTGGGAGGATGGTGAAGGCATATAGTTGTGTTTGAATGAAGGGAGATAAGGTGTGAAAGGGATATCAACATCTTTGGAATGAGCTACATTGTCAAGGTTCTCATCTTTAAGATTTATCTGTATACCAATAGGCTCGTGAAGAATTTTCATAGGAACAACTTTGATAGGATCAACCAAGATTTGAAGGGATTTATTATCATGCAAGGAATTTGGAGGAATGATGGTTTCTTGAGGTTAATATGGAGGAGTATGACAAGGAGTTGATGGAGTATTTTTATCTTGACAAGGATCTTTGGATGGTGTGGAGAGGGTGCTTTGCTCTTAATTTTCAATATGTTCATTGGAAATGGTGGA
The DNA here is from genome assembly GCA_018584345.1 of Thuja plicata. Classification (NCBI taxonomy): domain Eukaryota; kingdom Viridiplantae; phylum Streptophyta; class Pinopsida; order Cupressales; family Cupressaceae; genus Thuja; species Thuja plicata. Next base: position 456,322 of record MU224728.1, on the reverse strand, counting down.
AGGGATATATTGATCTTTCTTGGATAGTGGAGAGGTATCTAGCTCTTGAGGTGGAGGGATATATTCTAGGAAGAAATGAAAGGGTGCAAGGGGATCATCACAGGATTCTATGGATATGGGACCTTCATCAAATATGGGAGGGGATTGTATAGAATCTTGATCTTGATCTTTATTGATATTTGTTTTTTTTCTCTTTTGGATTATTCTCTTGACATGGAGTCACTTCTAAGGACAAGGTAGATGTTTGAATATGCTTGGGGAATGTTTGGAGGAATGATGGAGAATCCTTTTGAATAGGCATTGAAGCACATGATAGCTTAGGGTCTAAGATATTTGAAGCATGGAAATGATTTGCAGCAAGATGTAGGTTAGCTTGGGTTTCTTTTAGATGTATCCCTTGAGGGTAGACATAGTCAACATGAAAAGTGTCATCATTAGGCTCACTCTTTGGTGGATGAATTTTGGATGGTTGTTAAGCTTTGTGAGATGGACAAAGGATGAAAGGAGTAAAGGCCATGGGAGAAACCTTTCTAGATAGAGGTTTTTGCATTAGATCTTGCTTGAGAGTGGTACCTTTCTCTTCATTCTCTTTATTATCTTGATCAAAAATAGGGTGGTCATGAAATTTCCCTTGATCCAAGATAGGTTTGTTGCACTTAATTGTTTCATTTCGTGAAGAACATGAAGATACGGGTGGCCCATCATCATCAAGAAAAGGACAGATTGATCTTAATGATGGTTTTTTAGATGATATATCCTTTTTTTTTTCCTCATCCTTCTTTAAGGTTGATATATCATAATTATGAGGAAGATTAACTCCTAATTGAGCAAAATTTAAGAAATATGCTTCTTTATCACTCTTCAAAATTAAGCGCATTGTTTCGATAAATATGGGATCTTGAGATGCCTCCAATATATCATCTTTAGTTAATTTGTCATAGTGAGTCCTATGGATATTTTGATCTTGATTTTTATAATTATTCTCCACCATAGGATTTATTCGTTTCTCAAACAGATTCATCATTATAAATATGTTTTTGAATAATATGATCTATTTGTTGCACTAGATAGAAATAACTTCAAAAAGGGTATCCAAAAATGTAATCAAGATTTTTCCAAGCCCTTGGGAAATGCCCCCTATTTGTCTTTCTTTATTTTAGGTGTCACTTCTCTGTTGGTAAGCATGACTTCACACTTAGTAAGCGGTGACTGGAAATTGTTTACACAGCACTACGCAGATAGCAGACGGCATTTGGTTGTTAGTAAGCGTTGTTTGAAATGTTTTAGGAGTCACTTTCCAGTGATTTGCATGGTACTTTACTGTTCACAGGTGTCGTTTCATATTACAGGCATCATAGCACTTGTTGTAAGCGATATTTAAATGTCTGTACACGTCATTTTGTAGATCAAGTTGAAATTCATAGTTTTTAAGGTTTTTAAAAGTGTTAAGGTTGTGATCAGATCTGTCAGATGATATTCTTGCATGAAAATGTAAATACAAATTCAACACACATGTCAATTTTTTATCATGTCCCTAAAACAACACTACGTGTATGTTCTCGATCGTTTTCACAAGTATAAAACAAGAATAGATTCCAAGAAATCTACCTAGAGTCAGATTTGGCTTTTAACATTTTGGATCTAAAATGTAGCTTGCTACTTATTTGGGATTTAATTAACACCTCCATTCTAAACTATGTCAATTTCTTTTACCCCCTTGTGGGCTTCCCACACGCACAAAAGTATGATTTTGCACAATCCCGAAGGACTACTCGAGGAAGTGAAGATAACTAGCACACAATTTAGTCACTTTCCTACTAAGGAAGAGTGTGTTTATTTATAGTGGGTCAAATAGTATCGCAGCTTAAGTGATTGTCTCCCACTTTGGGTCGTTCCCTCTCACCGTCCTCGTAAGAAAATTCTCAGGAGGCAGGCCCTCTAAAGTTATAATTTAACTGGCATATATAGGAAAGAGACAAATGAACTTAGTTCAACAAGTTTGGGAATTTGATTCACTTAAAAGTGAAGAGCATATCTCTATTATTGTTCTTTGTTCAAAACACTTCAAAAACACTTGTTATTTTTCAACCCCTTGACAAGGAGGTTCTTAAAAATGAAGTTTGTGGTTCAATTATCCTCCCTTTCTTTCTACCACCCAAACTTGACACTTTTGGCTTTTTAATCAACTTCAAAAAGTTGAGAGAATATACCTAATGTCTCATTTGAATGAAAAATAATAGGGTGTCCCTAATTATACTAGATTCAAAGAATTTGCCACAGTTTGATCAATGCAAGCTTGTTAAGTAGAATACCTTGTTTCAAAGCTAGCAAAAGCTAGGCGCATTTTTTATGGATTTTGTTTTTTTCTACTCACCTAGTGGCAATAGTTCCCACTCTAGCTCCACCAAAAAGTTAGTCAACACAATCGAACAAAGTGAGGAAAACTCAAAGTGAAATTGACAATGCAACTAAGTTCCTTAGTAAAATTTGCAAAAACAACTTAAGGACTTAATGCATGTAACTGGTTGAATGTTTGATAATGTTAAGTTGAAGATAATGCAAGACATTAAATTAGTTAATGGTTTGTATTGTCATTGATGTCAACTTGATATCATCCGTACGGTCATGTATATAGTGCCAAAGACTTCAGAGAATCAATGGAACAAAGATTTTTCTTTCAGCAATGCATAAAAGTCAAGTATTCACTAAGTGACAAATAACACTGACGGAGTGCACACCATTGGTAAAGGCAAAGAACCAAAGTCACAGTGATATCTGGTGAGCAGAAGATAGTGTTTCCCGATGAAGCAAAATCACAGGATGCCCGACGAAGAAAAATCACAAGATGCCTGACAAGATGAGAACAGAGTTGTCCGACGAGTAAAATCCAATGATGCCCGATGGACGGAGATCTCGAAGCTGACTGGAGTCACACCGATGGAACTAGAATTTTTCACCGATGACTAACTATAGAGTTGACTGATAGAATAGAGAGTTCAAAAAATGACAAAATATCTAGCTGGAAAGAGCTAAGGATAGACTTAAGTGGTTGTTTTCATTATTTTATTTGACCAGAGTTAAGTGACTGATTTAAAGAAGATTTTTATAGTTGGCATAAAGATAACTGCGAGATAAATTAGGAGTTAAGCTTTAAATTAGATTGGCTGGATTCTTTTTCACGCCAAGAATCAAGAATAAAGAATCAAGAAATGGTGAATATCATGTCTATATAAGAGACAAGCTTAATTCATTTCCACATCAGATGAAAGGGGAGTGAATAATAAGAGGATGCTGAAGAGAAACTGATGAAGGGTAACTTCATACAGTCCCGATCAATCAAGCTGAAGGAGAGCTAAAGAATTCTACAAACACGACGAACAGTGAAGCATAGCATCACAGAGAAGAAAGTGTGGAGCACAAAGAATTGAATTGATACATTGATCATAGAGCTAATGTACTTAAATAGATCTAAAAATCTGCAATTCAAGTTGCATTAGAAATAGGTCATTGTGTTTCATTGTAACCATTGAAGCATCAAGTCTCTTAATAGAGCAGGACTTAACAGTCATCTATATATTGAGGTACATCCCAAGGAGTGCCAAAAAGGTTGATTCATGAAAGTAGCATGAGACTTGCCAGATACCTATTGACGATCTAAGAAGAAGGTTGATTCAAGGATGGTAGCAAGATTTTCCTAAAGCCTATTGACAGTCTAAGAAGGAGGTTGATTCAAGGATGGTAGCAAATATATGCCCGATACTAAGTGACAACCTCTATGTATAAAATCCTCTAACAAGGTCACACCTAATAGTGTGTTTGTAACCTTTAACAGGGTTGGCTCCTAACAGGGATCACTTCAGAAGAGTGAAAATTTGGGGTACCGGTCCCAATGGTTTTTTTCCTTAACAGGGTTTCCACATTAAAATCCATGTGTTATGTGTGTATGGTTTATTACTTTACTGTTTTACATTTCACATATGCATTTCTGGATTGATTGGTATACTCTGCATATTTATTGAGTGTTGGTAAATAGTTTTACTGCTTATCGATAATCAAGGAGAATAAGGTCAGAAAAGGAAAACCGACAGACAGTTAAATCATTATTAAGATTTCATGGCATGCATCTAGTAGGGACTTAATAATCTGAGATTTATTGATTGGTGGTTAAGTTTAAAGATAAGTTTTTGAAGCCACTGATTCAACCCCCCCCCCTCCCCCTTAATTATTACTAACAATTGGTATCAGAGCTTGTGTGCTTAGAAGGAAGGTTTCAAGACCTAAGTCAGGATCACAAGATGAACAGATGAGATATGCCCAAGTTGAACAAAGACAACTTTGCTTCATGGCAAAGCAAGATAAGACTCCACTTATCAGGTATTGGTAATGATGTTACTCAATTCCTAGATACTGATTACGTGTTTCCTACAGGAGATTTGAAAATAGATCAATTAAGAGAGAAGCATGAGCATAAATGCATGGTTATAGGGCTTTCTTCCTCACTCTACGATGCTGAATTTGAAGATGTCAAGGATTGAAAAACTACAAATAAAATGTGGGACAAAATTAATCTTGTACATGGAGGTGATACAAATATTCTGAGAGCCAAGGTAGAAAGCCTTAGAGGAAAATTTGATGATCTCAGAATCAAAGAAGGAGAAAACATCACACAGTACAGCACAAGAATAAAAGAAGTAGTCAATGCTAGACAAGGTGTTGGAGGTACACTTGAAGAGGAGACAGTGGTAAGTAAAATCTTAAGAACCTTATTGTATGTATATGCTATTAGAGTTTCTTCCATTCAAGAAATGAGAGTAGTAGAAAACAATATAGTTACTCTTGATAGTTTAATTGGTAGACTGATTTCATTTGAAATGAATAACTTTGACAATAGTGTCTTACCAAACTTAGAGTTTGCATTTAAGTCTTCTATGAAAATAAGCAAATCC
>MU224728.1:406334-423484 GCA_018584345.1 Thuja plicata | reverse complement strand
TTTAGAGCTAGAATACTTGTTTTTCATGTCTTTTAGTTTGTTTTTAAATAAAAATCCTTCATGCTAGGTTGTATTCATCACTGATTTGTAGCATATTCTGAGGGCTGATATGTTACTAATTACACTCATCCTAGTTAGCAGGCAATAGGTCGATATTAGTGGTTTCTAATGTTTTGGACTAACCATTTGAGCTAATGCAATGATCTATTGAGTGTTTGTGTCATTTTCAACAGGTACCCATTTACACACACACAGTAAGTTATCAAAATAAGATGAGACAAAAGAGGTAAACGAGACACTCTACCAATCAATGATTGATAAGTTGTAATATGTACTACATAGAAGACCTAATATTGCTCATGCAGTAGGGATTGTTGCAAGATTTTCTTTCGATCCAAAGGATACACATATGTGTGCAGTTACGAGAATCTTTAGATATCTGAAAGGAACTAAATATTTCAGCCTACTATACAAGAGAGGAGGAGACTTTGAGTTGAATGTCTACACTAACGTTGATTGGGATGGAAACAATGATGATAGAAAGAGTAAAAGGGGTGGATATTTCTTCTTAGGAGAAAGACTAGTTACATGGCTAAGAAAGAAATACAGTTATATTTCACAGTCTACTACCGAGGCTGAGTATGTTTTTGTAACTATGTATTATGCAAATATTGTATGGATCAAACAACTAATTGAAGGTATGCAAGAGGAGATTACGGATCCAGTCACTATCTATTGTGATCACACAAGTTCTATAAACGTATCAAAAAATCTCATAATGCATTTAAATACCAAGCACATATCTATCAAGTATCACTACTTGAGAGAGAAAGTTTAAGACAAATGAGTAATCTTGGAGTATGTAAACTCAAAGGAATAGTTATCTGACATATTTACCAAGACACTACCAAAGGATTCTTTTGAGTATCTTCAAGCTAAATTAGGGGTCCTACCCCTATCCAAAATTCATCAGTCAAGAGGCATGTTGCATCAATTCTAGGATTTCTTAGAATATCTATTTTGTGAGTTGATTCTAGAGGTCACGCTTTAGGTGATGCCCAAAGTTGTGAAGATTATTTTGTATGAAAAGAGATATCAATACGTGCAAGGTATGATTCACTACCTGAACAAGATTTTGGGAGTATGCATCTTTGAAATTTATGTCAAAGAGGGAGAAGTAAGTAATTGATTAATACACAAGTGGAAATACTTCATGTAAGAGGGAGAATGTAAAAGGATAATGTTGATGGACATCACAAAGAGGAAGAACAAGATAAGAGGGAGCACAAGATAGAACAGACAGGTCAAATTATACCATCATCGATTAATAGTGTTTCCATCAATGCCAAAGAGGGGGATTGTTAACTAACTGATGGTAATAATGACAGAGATTGAGTTTAGAGGAATATAAGACAACGGATGTCAAGTAATTGATTTTTTGTTTATATTAAGTTACCATATCATTGGGAGAAGAACTAATTGGACAGATAATAAAGATCAGACAATAATAAGGTACTATTGGTATAATATTTTTCTACTTAATATTATATGTTGTTAAGTCGGTAAAGAAAGAAAGGTCACGTCAGTAAAGGAAAAAGAATAGTTACCGAGCAGAGAGAAGTATGTTGGTAAAGTGAAGTGTTAGTTGATCGAGGAAAGAAAACTTAGTCACCAAGAAAATTTGACAACCGAGCAGAGTTCAGTCATCGAGCAAGGTTGGTAACCAAGAAAAGTCACACACTGAGTAAAGTCAGTCACTGAGTCACCGAGCATAGAACAAAGTTTGAAGTCAAGGATCAAAATGCATTCGATGTAAATGCACAAACATCAAGAAGATGCTACGGATGAAGATGAATCTTTTTACAGAGATCTATGGTCATGAAAAATCAAGTTCAAAATTTGAGATCAAGATTAAGCGAAAAAAGGGAAGTTGTGATTTCCAATAATAGTGCAAGTCACGAGGTAAATGTTAACCATTTAACCAAGTTGCAAATACACTGAATCATTTCAAAAAGATGATCTGATGGCTGAGAGAAAATAAGGGAAAACCTAATCAATGAGATTAAGATTAAAAAATTGAGGCCTATATATTATTGGGATTGTATGTTTACGAGAGAGATGCTAGCAAATTGAAAGGTTGAAGTGTGATCAGCCTGCCAAGTAAAGTAGAGAAGAGAAAGGAGGTGAAGATCCATTACAGAGAGGAGACTAATGAGTTATTGATTCTAGTAGTTGTTGGATGATATCAGATTTGGATACTATTTATGCTGTTGATATTCATGTTTTTTCACTAATGTCAACATATGTTTCTGTTGAGAGAATTGAATGGTTATTTGATTGGAAGAAGTGTACAGACACTATACAGATGATTAACAATGAATGAAGTCGAGGATATGGAGTAAAATGATTGATGACCTTATTCCTAGGTTCACTTGACTTAGACTACATATTGGTGATGTTACAGATGATTTAGTGAAGACTGGTTTTTGGTCTATGATAGAAATGCTTGATAGAGAAGGTCTCTCTATTTTGTGTATATCTTATAGATGAAGATATTTTAGAGTATGTGGGCTTATGGGGTGACAGATGACACATTGAGGAATATTATTTTTTGATCAATAGTTGTGAGAGTATTGGTGATGTCAGTTGTGGCGTGTATTTTGGAGGAGACCTATTTGGTGGCTGGCTATAGACACGTAGCGTGTATTATGAATTGTGTGCGTGGATTGTAGATCTTGGAGTATAATTGATGGATTATAATTAATGTTTACTTGTTATAGGTACCATGTGTATCTTAGTAAGGGGTTAAACAATTATTTGTATATTGGGAAATCCTAATTGGCTGACCTAATTATTTATGTATGTATTTGGAAAGCTTAATTGGCCGACCTAATGAATTATTGTAATAGGGTATATATGATAGATCTTTTCTTTTGGAAAGATGTGGTAGAGATTAAAAAGGGTAGAGAAGTGTGAAAGTTGCAAGGCTTTTTGGCTACTAGATGTAGAGTAGATTTTGTGATAAGAATACTTCATTGGAACTGACCAAGCAAAGATAGTTGCTATCAAACAGTTCACTGGATTGTATATTTTCTATATACACTTGTTCAAATTGTAAATCCTTGAGGTTGGTCTTAACCTTCTTTGGGAAGTGTGCTTGGGCAATGAGCCCACTGTTACTCTTGACTCCTAATAGGGTTTGTCCTTTAACAAGGACTATGTACTGTAATGTTATAATAAGCTCCTATCAGGGCTAAATCTTTTAACAAGGATACTATACTCTTTGTACATTATTTGTGGGTACTAATTCCCATCGTGGTTCTACCTTTAATGGGGATTCCTTGACAACAAGTATTGTTTTATTATGTTTTCATTTACTTTGTTATCATTTGCATTGAAGTTTTGGTTTACAAATTTTAAAAGTTTAATATTATGTATCACAATTGATTCAGCCCCCTCTCAGTTGTGCTTGTGGATTGTTATTCCTAAAAATTAGTATCAAAGCTACTGGTCCTTAGAGAGAAATTTTATCAGCTTTAGGTGATCCTTAAGATGACTTACTATAGGAAGGATAGTCTAAAATTTGATCCTAAGAACTTTGACAGTTGGAAAAACAAGATAAGAACACATTTGCTATGTTTAGGAATTTACTATTGGATGATCACAAAAAAGAAGGAAAAGATAGAGACTAAGGATGAATTGGAGAAGACTACTGAAGATGATAAGAAGCTATTTTCATGTAATATGGTTGCAAGGGAATCATTGATCAACACACTTTATGAAGGTGAATTCATTGAAGTAAAAGATGTGGATTCTACACATGAGATTTGGACAAGATTGGAAGCACTATTTATTGGAGATAAGTTTACTAAATAGAAAAAGCTACAAAAATGGAAGAAAAATGTGGAATCAATGAAGATGAGAAATGATGAAAACATTAGGGAATATGCAAAAAGAATTACTGAGGTGGTTACTGGCATCATAAACTCTGGAGGTACTTACAGTGAGGAAAAAGTGATTGTGAAGATACTCAGATCTCTAACACCTATATACAAAAGTAAGGTACAAGACATAGATAAGGTTATACCTTTGACACCAAACTTCACTAGAGATATTTTAATTGGTAAGCTAACTACTTTTGAGGTTGTAGAACTGGGAGATACTTTACCTAAAGTAGAGTTAGCATTCAAGGTGACTATCTATCGAAACAAAAAAAACCTTATCTGGAATTGTGAACACCAGCAATGGTGACTTGAGAGAAGAGCTTGGATACTATGCTGATGAATGGGAATAGATATAGGATGAAGAAAGAAAGATAGATGAAGTGGTAGCCCTGATCGTTAGAAGAGAAAAGAGAGGTAAGGGTAAATTTGAACTCAATTTACCTTTGAAATGTTTTTCATGTAACAAGATTGGTCATTTTGCATCTCGATGTCCTATAAGGGTTCCAAAGCATAAACCTAAGTTTTACAAATCTAAGTATTCAAAAGACAAGGAATGTTATTATGCTAGTGAAGGCATATCTGATGATGATGATGGTGAATGTGATGAAATTGAATTTATTGCTATTATGGATGATGATCCTATGCATGAAGAAAAAGCCATAGTATCCCATGTTGAAAAGAAATCTGAATGGGTTATACATAGTGGTTGTTCACATAATATGAATAGAGATAAAAATAAGTCTATGACTCTGAAAATATATGATGGTGGTGTTGTTATATTTGGTGATAATAGTCCTAAGCTTATCATTGGATTTGGATCTATTTCTCTGGATGGAAAGGCTAATACTGACAATGTATTACTTGTTGGACTTAAGCATAATCTGTTGAGTGTTGGCTAGCTAGTGGATAGAGGCTATCAATTCAAATTCATTGATGGGAAATGCTCTATCAGAGGAAAAACAGGAAACTTTATCGCATCTTGTACTAAATCTAGAGGTAATGTATTTGAATTGAACACATCTAAAGCTTCTTGTTTTATTGTGAAGGTTGATGACAGTTGGCTATGGCATAGAAGATTTTGTCATGTTAACTTTGACAACATTGTAAAGGCAAGTATGACTAATGATGTGAGAGATCTACCTAAGATTGTGAAGTCATCTAACACTATGTGTAGAGAGTGTGTTATGGGGAAGTAGACTAGAAGCATTTTTAAAAGAAAATCTTATTCAACAAAATGGAAGTTGGATCTGGTGCATACAGATCTGTGTGGTCCTACAAGAAGAAGATCTTATTATGGTGAGAAGTACTTTATACTTTTTGTTGATGACTTTTCTAGAATGATGTGGGTTACATATTTGAGAGAGAAATCTAAAGCATTTGAAAAATTAAAGTTATTAAAAGAAAAATTTGAGAATGAATATGGTTTGAAGATAAAATGTTTGGGATCAGATAGAGGTTGTGAACTTAAATCATATTTATTTAATACCTACTGTGAAGAGCATGGAATATATAGACAGACATTTGCACCTAGGACACCACAACATAATGGGATAGAAAAGCAAAGAAACAAAACAATATTAGATGTTGTAAGGACTATGCTGCTAGAAGGAAATGTATCACATGTTCATTGGAGGGAAGTTGTTGGTACTTCTATGTACACCTTGAATAAAATTTAGATCAGAGAAGGTACAAGTAAGAATCCTTATGAATTATGGTTTGATCATACACCTACTGTAAAATATTTTAGAATATTTGGAAGTAAATGTTATATCAAAAGAGATGATGAGATAGGGAAGTTTGACGCTAGAAGTGATGAAGGTATTTTTCTTGGTTATTCTTCTAAGAGAACATCATATAAATGTTTCAATCTGAGATTTAGAAAGTTGATTGAAAGTGTCCATGTGAGGATAAATGAAAATTTTCAGATTCAAGAAATAATATATGACTATGGTTAGATTGCAGAGATAAAAGGGGTCACTGTTGAACCTGATGAACCTTTGATGGTTGATAATGAGATTGAAGATGAATTGATTGAGGTTATTGAGACTCCTAAGACTCTGAGGTATGTTAAGAAGAACCACCCTGAAGATCAAATTATTGGTGATGAAATTAAAGGTATGATGACTAGATCTAGAGCTAGAGATGAAATTTGTTTGATTTCTCAAATTGAACCAAAAACTACTGATGAAGAATGTAGAGATGAATCTTATACTAAAGCTATGGAAGAAGAACTTGAATAGATACAAAAAAAAAATACTTGGGAATTGGTTCCAACACCTAAGAAAAAAAATGTGATAGGAACTAAATGGGTTTTCTAAAACAAGATGGATGAGGAAGGAACAATGGTAAGAAATAAGGTTAGACTGATTTGTAAAGGCTACTCACAACAAGAAGGAATAGACTTTGAAGAAATATTTGCTCATGTTGCTAGATTAGAAGCTATGAGATTATTTAATTCTTATGCTGCACATAAAGTAGTAGACTGGGCAATTTAGTCAGCATTCTTGAATGGAGATTTGGAATAAGAAGTATACATAGAGAAACCTGATGGATTTCCTTTGATAGAAGATGAAGACATGGTTTGTCAGTTGAAGAAAACATTGTATGGATTGAAACAAGCACTGAGAGCATGGTATGTAAGACTAGACAAGTACCTACTTCATCTTGGTTTCAGAAAAGGTAATGAAGATAGTAATTTATATTTAAAAACTGATGAAGATGGAATCTTAATCATAGAAGTTTTTATTGATGATATCATTTTTGGAGGCAATGATAAGATAAGTAAGAAGTTTCCTAAAGAAATGGAAAATGAATTTAAAATGTCAATGATTGGTGAAATGAAATTTTTTCTTGGTTTTCAAATTAATCAGAGTAAGAATGGTATTTTTGTATCTCAGCCCAAGTATCTTAAGGAAATGTTGAAGAAAACTGGAATGGAATATTGTAAACCTATTGGGAGACCCATGGTGAATGGATACAAGCTGAATAGTAATGATGAGACTCAAAGTGTTTTTCAAACAGAGTAGAGATCGATAATTGGTGGTCTACAATATCTAACTCACACTAGACTAGATATTTCCAATGCAGTTGTAATTGTGACAAGATATCAAGCAAATCATAAAGAGACACACCTTGCTGATGTGAAAAGAATTTTCAGATACTTGAAAGGAATAATAGAATATGGATTGTGGTATGAAAAAATAGATGACTTTATTTTGTAGGCTTATACTGATGCTGATTGGGCAGGTAATGTGGATGATAGAAAGAGTACAACTAGTGGAGCATTTTTCCTTTGGGAAAGGTTGGTTTCTTGGTTATGTAAGAAGTAGGACTGTATTGCTCAGTCTACTGCTAATTCAAAGTATGTTGTTTCTGCAATAAATTGTACACAAGTTGTTTGGATGAAACAAATGTTAAAGGACATTGGAATAATTTTTGAAGAGACAGTGGTTATCCATTATGATAACACTAGCATAGTGAATATGTCAAAGAATCCTTTAATGCATTCAAAGACTAAACATATTTCTATTAAGTATCATTTCTTGAGGGAGAAGGGAGTAGAGAAAGAGATTAGATTGGAATATATTAGCACAAAGGAAAAAATAGCAGATATATTTACTAAACCTTTTCCAAAAGATGCTTCTGAATATCTCAGAAGCATGCTTGGGGTGAGAGCCCCTCTTAGTGATAGTTAATTGATTCAGACATGCATCAGTCTAGTGGCTTTTAGAGCTATATCATTATCTGGACTTGATGTATGGATCTACTCCTTTGGGGGAGTGATCGCAGGAACACTATGGAGAACATTTGGGTGATTTTGCACCTGGCTGTTGGACATTAAGATTTGAAAAAGGTACACCTTAGAGAAGATTACAATTGAGTTATGGCACCCTTTTCCATTGTTGCCAAAGGGGGAAATATTCTATGTGAAAATCCCTACTATTTTGGGGAGATTTGTGTTGAGAATATTGAGAAGATTGTATTGAGAGAGAGTAATTTTTGGGTTGATGGATTTTGCCCATATGTTATCATCAATGCCAAAGGGGGATATTGTTGGATGATATCAAATTTGGATACTATTTATGTTGTTTATATTCATGTTTTTTCACTGATGTCAACATATGTTTCTGTGGAGAGAACAGACTAGTTATTTGACTGGAAGAAGTGTACGAACACTGTACAAATGATTCAGAATGATCGAAGTCAGGGATATGGAGACAAATGAGTGATGAACTTATCCCTAAGGTCACTTAACTTGAGACTACATATTGATGATGTTAAAAATGATTTAGTGAAGACTGGTTTCTGGACGGTGACAGAAATTCTTGACAGAGCAGGTCTCTGTATTTTGCATATGGGTATATGCACGAAGTTGGGTGCCAATTCCACGAAATTCCATGGCCAAAAAAACTTTGGCAAATGAAACATGCATGCATTTCATAAAAAATGGGTGCCCTTTATGGCTCGGGCACTCGATCCATAAATATAAAATGGGCGTCCGTTTACAAAATGAGTGCCCATTTAGGTTCATGCTCCCAGTCCTAAACAAGCACCCATTTTTTACCAAATAGGTGCCCATTTTTTAAACGTATTTAATTTTTTGTTTTAACTATTTTGCTTGTAAAATAGGATAGCATTCTAAAGCAACCGAGTGCCCATTTTTGAAAGCTACGCCTGACCCCCTTGCTCCTGTTTCTCAGATTCCAGGTACGTATTGTTGTTTGTACTTTTTTGTTATTATGTTTTTCATTAAAAATTGTTTTTTATTTTTGTTTTTAACTTGTTTAATGTTTTAAGCTCATTTATTTAATAGGATTAAAATAAATTGTTAAATATTTAGTTTTATTTTACTTTCTAGATTATTGTAGAAAACTTTCAAAACATAAAACCCTAGGTAGAAAACTAAAACGTAAACCTAAACACAACTAAAACAAGAAACCCTAGGTAGAAAACTAAAACGTAAACCTAAAAATGATTAAAATAAGAAACCCTAGGTAGAAAACTAAAATGTAAACCTAAGCACAACTGAAACAATAAACCCTAGGTAGAAAACTAAAATGTAAACCCAAATGTGCAACTGGAACAAGAAACCCTAGGTAGAAAACTAAAACGTAAACCTATTTACACAACTGAAACAAGAAACTCTCTCTCTCTCTCTCTCTAGTGTTTTTAAATTTATTTTTTCTAAATTAAATGTTGTATTTTTTATTATAAGTCTAAATTAGATTTTTGTAAGGTAAAATGTAAATTATATATTAATTTTAAATTTTCATTTTTGTATACATATGTAGATTATTTAAATTTTTAATTTCATGTACTCTATCTCTCTCTCTAGTGTTTTTAAATTTTTTTTTTCTAAATTAAATGTTGCATTTTTAATTATAAGTCTAAATTAGATTTTTGTAGGGTAAGATGTAAATTATATATTAATTTAAATTTTCATGTTTGTATACATATGTAGACTATTTAAATTTTTATTTTCATGTACTCTCTCTCTCTCTCTAGTGTTTTTAAATTTATTTTTCTAAATTAAATGTTGCATTTAATTATAAGTCTAAATTAGATCTGTGTAAGGTAGAATGTAAATTCTATATTAATTATAAATTTTTGTGTTTGTAAACATTTGTAGATTTTATCCAAAGATCAATGTCTTTTTCTGGATTTTGATGCAAAACAAAGACTTGACTAATGATAATCTTAGAAAAAGAGGTATGATTATTGTGAATAGGTGTTACCTTTGTAACCAGGATGAGGAAAGTGTGGATCATATGTTTATTCACTGTCCCTATGCTAGGATTATTTGTGATTACTTCCTTCAAATTCTTAACATTGAGTGGGTTTTCCCTGAGGACATGAAGAGTCTTTTTAACTCTTGGAGTCATCCTTCAAAGAATGAAATTGTGGTCAAGGTGTGGAAGTTTGTTCTTCCCTATGTTTGCTGGGGAGTTTGGAGACAGAAGAATGAGGGAGTCTTCAAGAAAAAAATGGCTAGTGATAAGGATCTTTTCTACAAAATTAAGAGAGCTATCAAAGAAAACTTACTTTTAAAGGACAGAACTATGGAACCCCTCAATGAGGAGGACATTACCTTCTTAAATAACTGGAAAATAAAAGGGAATTTCAGGAAACATGATAATAAATCTAAGAGAGAGGAAGCTAGATGGCATTGGCCTCCCTGTGGATGGATGAAAATTAATTTTGACAGTGCATCAAAGGGAAACCCGGGGGTAATTGGGTGTAGGATTGTCATAAGAGATGAAAAAGGAGTCTGCAGAGGTATTAAAGCTATCCCTATTGGCATTCAAACTAATCATAACATTGAGGCCTGTGCTGCCCTTCAGGGTCTTATCTTAGCTAAGGAGAAAGGTTGTAATAAGGTGTGGTTAGAGGGAGATTCCCTCAATATTATTAAATTTTTTAATAATGAAACTCCTGCCTCATGGACTATTTATAACATAATGCAAAAAGATAAAGCTATGATCCATTCTTTTGAAAAATGTATTGTTTCACATAACTTCCAAGAGATCAACAGTGTTGCTGACTGGGCCACCAACATAGCTTGTAAGGTGGAAGTGGTGATGCAATGGAATGATGGAGAAGACATGCCTTATCAATCCAAATCATTACTTGATAGTGACCGTTTGAGAAGCAGACAGAAAAAAGATCATAAATGGTAAGTACCATAAAGTTTTTTAATGTGGAAGTGATTTGCCATAATTACTCTCTAAGGAGAAAGTACTTAGTGTTGATTACGAGTTGGATGTGGCATGGATTCTGGGTGTATTTGGATTTGTTGAGAATGAGGTGTGGTATTCTTAACGTCTTTCTTAAGAATTATCACAAAGAGAAAATTAAACCAGAGAGATAAGATGGGTGGAAGTAAGAAATGAGTGGCGCCTATTAACTACGACGAATGGAGAAAAATGAAACAAGTTTAGAATATTCTTAAAGATGGTGGGATGGAGGTGTTTCTAGAAAGGCTTCATGGCAGAAACCCTTCTATTGCCAAGATTTTTTCTAAGACTTGGAAAGATGGAAAGGTAATGGTGGGAAACCAGTATATGGAGGTCATAAAGGAGATAATAGTGGAGGCTATAGGAATGGGCCTAGAAGGAATTAAGTTCTACAGAGATAGAGCGATATCTTATAAGGCTTGAGAGAATTTCCTAGAGTCCCAAGAATAGAAGGCCAGACTGGTTAAGGTAGACACTTCCTACCACAATTCAAAGTGCATATCAATTCCATGAAGGTATGTTCTTTATGTAGTCATCAGATATATTAGGCTCAACAGTAGGTTTACCCGAGCTTATGGTCATCATTTTATGCTATTGAATCATTTCAAACACAATGTGAAAGTTAGCTTACCCTATTATCTTCTTAGTTCGTTAGATTTCATAATTAATAGTCTGTAGAAAGACCTGAAGAAAGATCATGCCTCTCACCAGGGTTTAATGTTGTTAATCTATGAGGTATTAAAAACTAAGAAAGTGGAAAGACCTTTGTTAAAGAAGAACCAGAGGGATGAGGAAGAAATGGAGGGTGATAAGGATGATACTATATATGAGGAAGAAACAGAAGATAATGAAGAAGAATCCAAGGGATACAAAATCCCTAAAAGTGCTAGCAAAAAGGGTTCCTAATCTAAGAAAATCCAGAAGAAGCCCTTTTCCGAGGGCTCTAATATAGACAAGGAAACTAATGAAGATAATCTAGAGGGGAGAAAAATGAGTAAGAAAAAAGGAAAAAAAACATGTCTACTAAGAAGAAGAGTCTAGCCGAGGATACAGAAACAGAGAAGGAATATGAGGATGAAGAGAATGAGGACAACCAGAAAAAAGAGGCAAAGAAAATAAAATAGGGAGAAGTGATGGATAGAACTAAGACCAGCCAGAAAGGTAAAAACCCTAGCAAGAGGAGAATTATTCTCTCCTCGAATGAGGAATACGTGATGGAGAAAAAGGTGAATACCAAGATGAACCTTGGGGAGGATGCTAGGGGAGAGAATAGGAAGGACAACAAAGATGATAAGTAAGAGGACCAAAATTCAACTGGGAAAATAGAGGCCAAAGAGTAGAAGGAAGAAGAAAAGGCAAAGGAGAAACATGACAAAAGAACTTAAAAAGAGGAAACTGGGTATGAGGAAAAAGACTTCCACGAGAAGGAGGAAACAGGTAATTATCATGTGTCTAATGATATTAAGTAGAGAAAGTATTGTATTGCAGACTTCACTGGAACTGTGAGAAATATGCTTGATGACAATGATAATATGAAAAATCAAATTGATGTTATGAGGGATGAGATTAATCTCATAAAAAACATTGGTATTGGTGAGAAACCTGTTGTTGTTTGCTTGGACAAAATGAAAGAGGCGGTTAGTAATTCAGAATCCCAGATTGAATTTGTGAAAAAAGTTGGTAAAATGGAGAAACAACTGAAGGACATCACAGAAAGAGCGGAGGAAGAAGACAACGCAAGGGAAATCAACAACCTGAACATCAAGGTGGAAAAACTTGAGGAAACGGTTCAAAAGATAGGGGAGCAATGCCTTTTGAGCCTTAAAGCCTATATTGGGCATGCAAAGATCCTGATGGATAAGTTGGATTAGGAAAGAGGGGAAAAGGATTGTAGAGAAGTGAAGGAGATCACTGGATCTGGCTAGGGCTAGCACCAAGAAGATGAGTCCAAAAGAGGGCAAAGATACTAAAGACCTCAAGAATTTGGTAAATCACATGCAGATTATGGTCATTTAGGCCCGGGAACTTGTGGAGGGCATGTAGCTATATTTTTTTGGTTCTGCCCTTTTTTTTGCTATCCATGTCTTTTATGTTTATCTGTGGGACCTTTTTTGGTTAGGCTGTTTTCTAGCTAGCTATTTTTGCTTTCCTAGTTTTGTGCTATGGCACAGATGTTGTTGATCTCTATTGAATATTTGTAAAAATTTGTTAAAAGGTTTTGGGTCCTTGTAAAACCTATTTTTACTTAATTAGAACATTTGCAGATTGTGTGTGTGTGTGTGTGTGTGTTTAATATTGAGGAGCTTTTAGCTCAACAGGCACCGCCACCTCCACCCCCTCCACCTCCACCTCCATCTTTGCCTCCACCTCCACCCACTCCCACAGAGTTGAGGGAGAACATTAGGATAAATGTAAATGCCATCACATACGACATTCATAACATTAGATGTGAGCCCCATCCACCTCCCCAGCTACTACGCCTTGCATATAGCATGCAAGGCATTTTAGATTCGGTGCAGTCATTAGACTCTAAGTTGGATAATTTTCAGTCATAGAGGGAGTCCATGCATGCATATTATGCTAATGGCCTCTCTTATAAAGAGGTTAAATTTTTGAAACCTTTTTATGTGAACCCTAAAATGGGTGAGCAGATAGTTGGCAAGAAGCCACACATTTCTATTAGATGGTGTCAGTACCCACAAATAGCCGCATATTTTAAGAGCGGTGGTGGATGGTATTTGACCATCCACCACATGCCAATAATGAGGTCCCCCTATATTTTTTGAAAAATTATGGGCTAAATTTGAATTGCGTAGGAAACCCAAGTACTTTGATATGAGATATTTTCAGGGGGTTGGTCAGGGTATGCCATAGAGCAGGCCAGGGGCCAAATTGAGTGATAGGACTATAAATTGTGGGCTTAATGAGCCCCTTGTTCCTCTTCCTTCTATAGTAGTGCCTACACCAATCCACCATCAATCAGTGCACTCAGCTCTTGGCTCATTGAGTGCCCTTTTGGGAAATTTGTTAGAGAAGATGACCCAGGCAAGGGTTACCCCTAGCATAGCACATGTTTGTATGAGCACCGAGGATATATGCAGGGGCCCCTAGAGTGATCCTAGTGGTCATGGTGATTCCCATGCTAATGTTGATAGTGGCACATAGGGTGATGTCGACGGTGGCACACAAGATGATGTTAGAGATGAGATCACATCCTATGTTGATTTCCTATGTGTAGACGACGATCATCTTGTCAAGGTAAATATAATTATTTCATTTTCAGCACAATATTAAATTACATATTTATACACATATCAACCTTAACATTTGGGTTTTTGGTGAACAGAGGAGGGTTGACACGGGATCATTCAGTGACCGTCATCATATCCCCTCCACACCTCGAGATCTCGACCACCCTTTCACAGTATGCATTTTCATCTAGATACATAGATGAGTACATTTAAAGTTTAAACAATTAAAACTTGAATTGATGATGTGTTTGATATATTTTTGCAATTTTGTAGGGTGCTTCATGTACTACTGAGGTTGGCAGTTCTTCGTGCTCTGCCCCACCGATCACTGAGACTCAGCCTTATATACATGTAGTATATTTTACATTCATTAATTCAAAGTGTTTATATGCTTACTAGTTTATGTACAACTTTTATTCATGCTTATACATTTTGGCTTTTGGATTATCTCATGTCACATCACATTTACGTCCTGACTCATTAGTGACACTGGCTATGCATCAGACATTTAATGCAAATGCTTATGTTTGATAAATTTATAGTCAATTTCATTATAAATCAAAATTTATGAATGTGTACAAGTTTTTAATTCATGATTTAAATATGTTGTTCAGGTAGATACTACCATGAATCTTGGCATGACTACAAGATTGAGTCAAATGCAGCCATCGACATTGCCCTTTGATGTCATGATTAAAATTAATTTTGCATTATCTATTGTGTACCTGTCTTTTATAGGTCTCCATTATCAAAATTTTGTAATTTGTTTATTTTTATAGGACTTGACTGCATCAACTTTTGATGTTCGTGAGAGTAGACCTCCTTGCCCCACTCAGGACATTAGACCAAATAGACACATGGTAAAATTTTAAATATATTCATTAATATTAATTTTTTTAATAGTTAAGTGAATTATGCAAGTCATTTGAATTATACATTATTTCACTCTTTTTTAAATAGGACTTGACTACTCTACTGCTGATGTTGCTGAGAGAGGACCTCCTTGTCCTACTGAGGGCATTACACCATATGGACATAGGGTAAAATTTTAAATTATGTTCATTAATATTACTTTAACTTTTTAAGTGAATTATGCAAGTCATTTGAATTAAACACACTTGGTCTTCTGATGCGATCTTTTATAAATGTACAAGAGGACAAGGTGAATCATGATGGTGCATCCCAGTCACCTCCACATGGAGTGAAGAGGAGTGTAGCTCAGCTAGACGAGCAGAGTGAGACCATGTTATATTATATGATGGACATTTAATACTCTTTTTTTCACATCTTAGACCTTGTTATGATAGTTAGACCGTGTTATTGTATGATGGCACACACGTTATACATGGTATCAAGACTTTTTATCATTTTATTTTGACTTGTGTTATCATAACTTGTTATCATATTATTTATATCATGTTATTTGGAATTGTGCTATCATTACTTGTTATTATATATTATCAGGACTTGTTATCATATTATTTGTACTTGTGGTTTGAATCTAGATATATGTGACTTTACATGTACTATATGAGTTTATGTGAGTTTACATGTAATCAATTGTAATTAAATATCAATTACATAATTTTATCATTAATAGTAGTTATTTCTTCATGTAATTGGCAAGAGAAATTGATTTTAATTGACATGAAACCGTATATAAATGTAACTAGTATTGACTTCAAGATTAACTATAAAAATACTATCTATCTTTTAAAACCATGACATATTAATTTGAGCTATGAAATATGGATACATACTTGAATAACTAAATTCAATTATAATTAAATTAAATATCAATTGTAATTGACAAAATTGGACATGAAGAAAAGTGAGCTCATGTGTTTTATAAAACCAAAATTGGACGAATACAAGTGTACATTGAGCTTCATAAATAGTTCATGTATTTTATGAAACCAAAATTGGACGAATACAAGTTTACATTGAACTTCATAAATAGTTCATGTCTACATGTTCTTCTAGAGGTCCTGCATCATAAAAATGAATGTTGAAATTTTAGAAAATATGCATTTAAGTATAAAATTCATTTATAGGATCCAAAAGTTAGATAAATGAATTGCACTTACCTAGTATTACAACTTTGATTAGCCAAAAGTTGTAAATTGCACAAGTTGACTGATATGTTACATCCAGTTATACTTGACACCTGAAAACCAAAGTAATTAGCTCTAAATGTATGATACTTGAAAGAAGTCATGTCTACATATAAAAATATAATAATTAACAAAAAATTACATGTATAAATTTGATTCAACCTAATGTCCCATCAGAATCCTCTATTTTCTGCAATGGATCTATGATTGCCTCATGGTCTTCCATTAAAAGTGTCCATAGTATTTTATTTACAGGTCTCCCTTTGTATCTTTCTAATTTGATATTTGTTGCCACTACCAAATGAGAATAATGTATAATCTTCTTTTTTGATTGGTAGTCTTCAAAAGCTGGCAAACCATTCCTTCTTATAAGGTATTCGTGTAGCCATGTACCAACAACTACAACAGACCCAATTGGATACTCAAAACAATCATCATCTACTTCATGAGATATCAACTTTTTCTTAGGTTGTACACATCGAGTCATCCAATAATCAATCTGCTCTTCATTATCCTCGGGTGCAACAACAACATACACATGTCATGCAAAACAAAATTAAGTACATGTACAAATAGAAATTCTTAGACATAATTCTAATACAATAATAAATCAGATGACATACAATAATAATATAGTTTAAAGTTTTGCAAGAAATTGAATCAAATTACCAGGTTCTATGAGGTTTGAAACACGATCATAATCTTCAGATGCAAATGCATGATTTAGGTCTTCATTTCTTATATCATCTTGATCTTGTGGCTCACTATGTGTTAAGGATTTTTGTTTTCATTCTTAAACCCATTCTATATTCTCGCATTCTTCCCATTCACCTGCAACACAAAATTGACAAAAACATGCAAGTTCCCTAGTCCATATAGTCCAAGTTTTAGAATTAGAACTCATAAATGAATGCCATTTAGCACACCCACTAATTTTATCACAACAATATCTTGAAAGGATATTATTCTCTTCAAATAGACAGAAGAAATGCCTGATTGTAGAGTTCTGACTTGATCCTGTAGACAAACTTGTTTTACACCACTCAACAATTGCACGTGCATCTTTAAATTTTGCATTTTCCTCAAATTTGAGTTGCTCTCTACATA